>JALPSE010000196.1:19711-31766 GCA_030558545.1 Bipolaris gigantea | reverse complement strand
CCCCCTACCTGGACAAGAAGAATGTCTGCTCCTGCTTCTGCGAGCGCAATAGCCATGGATTGGCCGATTCCTCGCGTTCCGCCTGTTACTAGGGCGGTTTGGCCCGAGAGAGAGAAGAGCTGGTTGACAGAGGTCATGGTGTCTCTGGGTCTTTGCTTCGTGGTGGGATTCGGAAGGCTTTGGTGGAGATATGGAACCGAATAACGATGCTATCAGTAGGTAAAGGGATTCAGAAACACCCGTAACTAGCTCTAGTGCTGTCTGCACCAAGATTAAATGCCTCAAAAAGTGCTTTGGGTTACACGGAAGAAGACGACGGCGCTCAATCCCAGAATCATGTTTTGGTAGCTCGGAACAGGCTCGGAACACGACCCCACCCTTGGTGTCGGCATCTGTTGTCCCGCTATTTCAAACGCCGAGGGCCGGCATTTCTCTCTATAACGATCCATGTGCCATGGAGGAACATGCGCCGAATGTTTGGCCAGTTAGTGGGTTCCGAGGTGCATGCGATGACTTGACTTGTCACCTGTCTTCTTGACCCTCGTTCTCTGCAATCCACACCCCAGACTTCATCGTGTTTCCTTGTTTGCATTAACCTTGAATCGCGAAATTGAGACCATGGCTTCAGAACAAACGTCAGACGTTAATCAGGGTGCGAGGCAGATTCGTGCTTCGGTTCTTCATGGCGCAAAGGACTTGCGAATCGTACGTTAGCATAATGCTTCACATGCGTGACCATACTGACCCCAATCCTTAGGAGAACCGCTCACTCCCCCCACCCTCGCCAACAGAGCTCCAGATCAGCATTCGCAGCACCGGTCTTTGCGGTTCCGATCTCCACTACTACCGACACTACCGCAATGGTGATATCATTGTACGAGAACCCATGTCGCTTGGGCATGAATCAGCTGGCGTAGTCGTAGGCGTGGGTTCAGAAGCTTTCGGTTTCAAAGTCGGAGACAAGGTTGCGCTGGAAGTCGGGCAGCCATGCGAGAACTGTGATAGATGCAAAGAAGGACGGTATAATATCTGCAAGGGCATGAAGTTTAGAAGTAGTGCAAAGGCTTTCCCTCATGCACAGGGAACGCTGCAAGATCGCATCAACCACCCGGCTACGTGGTGTCACAAGTGAGTTCCTGAGATCGCATAGGATATCGCGGATGCTAACAGTATTCAGATTGCCCGACGACATGTCGCTAGATCTAGGGGCCCTCCTTGAGCCTTTGGGCGTAGCTATCCAGGCTTCGAAACGAGCACAATTAGCGCCTGGCTCAACAGTACTGGTGTTCGGAGCTGGCGCTGTTGGCATCCTCGTAGCAGCCATGGCAAAGATCTCCGGTGCGGGCACGGTAGTAATAGCAGACATTGACTCTGGACGAGTGCAATTCGCAGTCGATAACAAATTCGCGCACCGAAGCTTCACCGTACCCATGAAGCGTGGGAACACCATAGAGGAGCAACTTGACATTGCGAAAGAGGTAGCTGCCGAGATTGGCAAGATCGCAAAAGAGAGCGGCGGAGAAGTGGGCGAAGTCGATGCAGTTTTCGAGTGCACTGGCGTGCCATCATGTGTGCAGGCATCGATATTCGTAAGTCCTAGCTTGCTCCCAGCTTTGATCAATGACTAAGAAGAAGCGCAGGCCACGCGACCTGGCGGAAAGGTTCTCCTGATTGGAATGGGTACACCAATCCAGACCCTCCCTATCTCTGCAGCCGCCCTTCGCGAGGTAGACATCTTGGGTGTCTTCCGATACGCCAACACGTACCCCACAGGCATTGAGGTTGTGTCAAAGAAGGGAGAAGACTATCCCGACTTTGGCAAGTTGGTGACACACAGATACAAGGGCCTCGAGTCGGCAGAGGAGGCATTTGAGATGGCTGGCAAGACCAAAGATGACCAGGGTAATCTTATCATCAAGGTTGTACTCGAGACTAGCGATGAAGCATAGGCGAGCCTTGGAAACAGGCTTGTGTCAATCGAGGAGGTTAGCATCGATGGCGCTGCCGTAACAAGTCCAATATATTACTTGCATCGTATTCTTTTCCGACACTGCCTGTGTAGCCAGTGAAGAGATCTTGAAGGAATCGAGGCAGCATTTGTCTCTTCAGCGTCTTGATATCCAATCAATATGAAAAGCGCGAGAAGCAGTCAGACATCCCGCCAGGGAGACACAAGGAAGGCCGCTGACAATTTGGAGAGCCTCGTTCCACCTCGACCCCTGACATTTTCTCCGACGCATTTCAGTCATGTCACGAAATTTGTAAATTCATGTTGCATCGGAATGGGTATGCGAGGTGCTACTGCAGGTTGTTGTCGTTGTTGTCGCACGAAACCTTGAGCCCCAGTCGCCAAGCGGGGAAATTTTCCCCATCTGTCCTAGTAACCCAGAGCTGCTTCTGGCGCGACACAACTCCACGCGTTCCCCGCACTTTCGTCAACATCATGTATACCTCTGCCCTCCAGCGATTGGTCCTGCGTTTTCTTCTCACCTTCCAGTGCGATGGGCCTATCTAGACATCGCGAGCTACTTGTCGTGGGGAAATATGGCGCGTCGTCTGGAGACGTGGTCAGGAAGGGGTTGCTGTACTTCCGAAAACGATGACGGCTGTATTGGCTATACGGTTGTTCTCTGTCGTGGCTAGATACGGTCATCTTTAGCTTGGAATTCTGTAAAGTCGTTAAAAGGAGTATAGAAGGCTTTCGCGGACTAAAGCTTAATTTCTTTCCCGTAAATTAAAGGGTTCAAGAAGATAGATTTTGAATGTAAAAGCAGGCTCAATGATTTTGTTCTCTTAGTCTTGAAGCTACTTTTAGTTTGCCACGGAGAGAAATACAAACTCTCGATCTTGTGAATTCCTTAGCATTGTGGTAGAAGAATTCTTGCTATTCCGAACAAAACCCACTGCGCCACCCCTCCCTTCTAAGTACAGTGGTTAGAATTATTTTGCGTGTGTCATAGAAAGAAGGAATGCTTGACGGAGGAGATGAAAGATTCTCTTCTTGACGCCTCTAGGGATAGTTCTTTGGACCCTGTGCAAAGCTATGACCAACATGTGTTACGACGATTGAAAGTCAATTGATCCTCATAGACGCTCAAATTGACTCCTGTTTTGCTGGCTGTGAGGAGAGCAACCTTCTGTATCACGCTCAAATCTCTCTTTGTCCATTCTTCATACTCGTCATCTGCAAGTTCCTTCACAATGGCCCCCGCGATCCGCAGACTCCGTGTTGCTGTCTCAGGCCTTGGCCGGATGGGTGCCCGTCACGCAAACCACTTCCTTCACCGTACTCCCAAGGCCGAGCTTGTGGCAGCATTCACGCCAGGCGAGAAAGAACTTTCTTGGGCGAAGGAGAACCTTGAACCATGGGGCGTCCAGATCTATACCGACTACGACGGAATGTTGAAACACGGGGGCCTTGAGGCTGTCTGTGTGGCAACGGTCACAACAGTCCATGCTGAGCAGACAATTAAAGCGATCGAAGCTGGCAAGCACGTACTGTGTGAGAAGCCCCTCAGCACTAAATTAAACGAGGTAGGTATTTCCCTTCACTTCACTGCTTCCAAAGGCGCCAAGCTGACAATGGGACCTAGTGCCGCAAAGTTCTTGAGACCGCAAAGCGCCATCCTCACGTCAAAGTCATGTGTGGCTTCTCTCGTCGCTTCGACTCGTCCTATCTGGACGCGTACAGTCTTACTTTAAGCGGTAGCATTGGACGTCCCACGATCCTGCGATCACAAACATGCGACAAGTGTGTAGCATCTTCAGGGCCTCTGCAGTTCTTACGCTAACACAGCGATACACAGATATGACCCTTCCGGCTTCTTCGTGGCGTATGCCGAGTTCTCTGGTGGCATCTTTGTCGATTGCAACATCCACGACATCGATCTTGCGTTGTGGTACTTTTCCGCCGAAACAAAAGGCAAGGCCCTGCCGAGGGTCAAGTCCGTCATGGCCGTCGGCGTCACAGCACTCGAGCCCGGCCTAGCAAAGTTTGGCGATGTAGACAATGGCGTGGGCGTTGTTGAGTTCCACTCTGGCCAAATCGCCTACTTCTACAGTACGCGCATGAACGCCCCTGGCCAACACGACACGACGGAGATTATCGGCACAAAGGGTAAAATCGCAGTCAACCCAAACCCTGCGATGGGATTGTTGGAGAACCACACGGATACGGGTATTGTCAGGGAGATTCCGCAAAACTACTACGAGCGCTTTGAGCAGGCGTTTGTAGAGGAGGCAAGACAGTTTACTGATGTTGTGCTGGACAACAAGGAGGTGCCGGTTGATCTTGAAAGCTCAATCGAGGCAGTCAAGATTGGCGTTGCTCTACAGGACAGCTTGAAGACGGGTAAGAAGATCTCGTTCGATCAGCAGGGACACAGGGTGGATGATGTGAGGGCGAAATTGTGATAAACACATGAGTGCATGCAAGGGCGCGGGGACGGGTTCAAGGGCATAGTAGCGATGGAAAGGCACCCAGTGGTTCGTGATCGATGTGCAGGCCGGGGCGATGTTTACTACATATCTTTCTGCGTGGCAGAAGACGATAGCTTTGATGGGAAGGGTGACGCGTCTGACATGTAGTCTTAGCCTTTTAAGAGAAACGATATGTATTTTACGTGAACATCCTAATCCCAAACATACCACATTGCGTATACAAAAGGCAGTATCCCAGCAACCGCTCTCCAAAGCAAAGCGAATGCTTGTCTATCGTCGGGGTGTTGAGACTGACGTTGGCTAAGGGGCGCAGGGGGTTTCGCAACCCCAACACTCCTAAATTTCGACGCAGATGTGACTGCACAACATCACCCCTCTCATCTGCCATCCTCTTAGACTCCTTCTTCTCCATGGCACCCATCTCCCGAACTCACCCCCAGTCCTCTCGTGAGCCCCTTTCCCCTGCTTCTACCTGCACTAGGCGCGAAGAGAGGTCGACAGATCAAGTACTCGCACATCCATGCACCGCGTGTCTCAAACCACGTTGCAAGCCACACTACGCAAAAACACGTACGTACGTACGTACATGCCACCTCCGCCACAAATAGCAGCCACCACCTTCCCGCGCGGTCGAGGCCTCGGGGCCCTACTATCCCCGGAAGCCCCCGGTATCCTTCACCAGCCACACTTCCCCTCCCCAATAGATCCGCCGTGGCTTACGCGAAGCAAAGCAGAAAGTGGGGTTGGTGTCGCAAGCAAAAGGGAACAAGGATGATGCCTCCGTAGTAGGAAAGACGTCGAGGCGTGAACCTGTGGATCCAGCGGAAGAAGATGGAAACTCTGCCGCACCAGCCTCCTCCTCCTCCTCCCGGGGTGTGTGTGTGTGTGTGTGTGTCATGGGTTAGATACGCGTAGGTTAGAGTGTACGAATAGCTCAGCCACGAAAACGAACGGAGACGTATGATTTGTGAGGTTGTCAACGGTCAGACACACGGACCATGTAAGCACTCAAATTGCACCTGCTTTCTTTCCCCCCTTGGGTAGGCCGGCTGGGATGCCGTGTAGAGCATGCAAGGAGATGCAAGGCAAGGCGAGGCGAGGCGATGCGATGTGATGCGACGCGACTTGACGAGACGGGGGGTTTGCGGATAGAAAGAAATGTCACGTGAGTGTAGCCGACGTGCAAGAGAATCAACCCTGCTCGTCGGAGCTTTGTCGAAGAAAGCTTCAACCCGACCTCATCCCACCTTCCTCGACAAAGTGCCCAGCATCAACGCCCACACTATGCAACTACATGTACATCGTAGCCGCGACAAAGGACAACGAGCCACTGGCAACCACATCGACCATCCAAACAAAGAAGCTGCCATGACAAGAGCAAGGAACGAGCAAGGAGTACAAGTCATGGTAACAAGTATTATCATTGATGTACTATCTACAAGCCCCGTGTAGGGGAATCCAGTCAAATGCTCAGACTAGCATTACTTAGTCGTCATAATCATCATGCTCTCTCGTCAGTGTTCATTAGGAGAGAAAAGAAACTAGGCCACCTATCCACTATCCAAAGGCCACCTTCCATTACCGACCCATAACTCTGATCATTATACACATTACTCCACTAGGTGATGGCCTTTGGTAAGATATGATGTGATGCGCTTAGAGAAGAAGCCAGGCAGCGATACCGGCACCAGCGGCGATGGACATGCCAGTAGCCTTGGGGGCGGCACCCTCGGCCTGAGTGCTGGCAGAGGAGGCAGCAGAGGAGGCAGCCGAGCCGGCAGCCTCGGTGGCAGAGGAGAGAGCCTCAGTGGCCGAGGAACTATGTAATTGTTAGTTGGCTCTCGGTGAGTGTGTGAAGGGTGTCGACTTACAGGACCTCGCTGGCCTCGGACTGGAGGGATGAAAGAGCAGAGTTGGCCTCGGAGATGATGGAAGAGGTGAGACCAGAGACCTCAGAGGCAAGAGAGCTGGCGGCGGAGGTGACCTTGGAAGCAGCAGATGAGGCAGCAGACGAGGCATCCGAAGCTACCGACGAGGCAGCGGAAGAGACACCTGCGGCGACGCTGGAAGCAGCGTTACCACCAGAAGCAGTGGCGCTAGCAACGGCAGAGGTGAGAATGGGAAGGGCGGCGGGCTGCTCGCTGGCAGTGGCAGCAATACCTGCGCAGCGAGCGTAGGCCCACTGGACGGCGCTGGCAGACTGTTCGGCATCACAGGCCTGGCGAGAGCAGTCACGGATACCAAAGGCCCAGTTGGAGCGGCTGCAGAAGCAGGCAATGTCGTCGCTGCCGCACGAGAAGTCAGACTGGGCAATGCGGGCCATGTTGTTGACGCAGAGCATCTAGGCAAGCGTCAGTATTGGCGGGTGGGCGAGCGAGAGTGCCATTGGCAAAAGCTTACGGCGCAGTCTCCAGTAGGCATCTCCTGGGCGAGAGCGGCACCGGCAAAGGCGGCAGCAAGGAGGGCAAAGGACTTCATCTTGGCTGTAGTGGGTAGGTGGAGGGATGGAGGGATGTTGTGATAGAAGCTGACGTAAGGAATTGACGAGGAATTGGAGACAGGCGAGTGTTTGCAGAAGTTGAAGATGCGGGCGGGAGAGTGGTGGGGAGTGAGAGCAGAGGGGAGGCCGGTGAGGTTTATATCAGCGACAACGGAGCAAACGGGAGCGTGGCTGGTACAAGAAGGTACGACCTACCACCACTGCCCAGCTTTCACGCACAACGGGCTCTGCAGTGGCAGGGGCATCCCAGTCCCAGCGCACGGGCTCATGATCCGCGCCCACGCGCCTATCCAAGGAACGACAACTGGCAGGCGCGGGCCTAATTGGCTGTCGGGCGGGGGCGCTCCTTCCCTATGATGTAGCTTGACTGCAGCACGACGGCCAGCTCACGCGCTGTCAGTCATGGCACCCACTGGGCACAGTGTCCGTGTGTCTTTGGTGCCTGCCTGCCTTGCCTGCTGGCCCGCCCGCTCCTTCTCGCCCGCCCGCGCTCGCTCCACTCGCCATGGCAACCATCGTGCATCATCATCATCAGCAGCAGCAGCAGCAGCATTAGCATCATCATCATCATCATCATCACCGCCAAATCTGCTCTACCCTCGCTCGCGCCCGTGCGACCGACACCAGGCGGGAACACGGCCAGATTACCCAAATCTTAATTGCTCCCACTACAGCCACTCCGCCGTGACGCGGTGACGCGGTAACCACTGGTGCTCTTGCTCTGCCCTGATCAGACATCTGCCGTGCCCGCTGCCCTGGCCACCAGATTGCCCCTCGTCTCCGTCTCACACAGACGACCATGTGTCGCCCACGCATGCCTGCACCTGGAAAATCAATCTTGCTGCCCCGCGACTGCCACCCCAATTGCAATTGCTCACATCAAGGGCTAGCCGCCGCTGATCTCCACCCGCCCGCCAATCACGAGTGCCTCGACTCCCCTTCCACTTCACACCAGCGAGAGGGCCCATGCGCTGGGGAGGGACATGGACTGCCATTTGTGGCGCAGTCTAACCAGCCTCAAGGGAATTCCCGCCCCTCTGCCTCCTCTCAACCCTCCTTCTCCCGCCCCCTTCTCCTAGGCCCACTCGCCCTCCCGCTGCTCGGCCAGATGCTTCTCTTCCGCCGACGTGATGCAATGCGTGTTCGCGCCTGTCCCAGCCACGCCGTCAGCTAATTGCGCCCATGGCCGTCCACATGGCCACACGCGATGAATAAACTCACCTAACTTGTTGATAGTCTCCATCCACTCATCGTACGGGTCCGAATCAAACACTATGCCTCCCTGTGACAAATCCTTAGCTCCCAACCAACCTGCCCGTGCGATAAATATCCTCGGACTTACCCCTGCTTGGAGATAGGCGATGCCGTCCTTGACCAACATCGTTCTTAGCGCAATACATGTCTGTACACATCAGCCT
Organism: Bipolaris gigantea; assembly: GCA_030558545.1. Taxonomy (NCBI): domain Eukaryota; kingdom Fungi; phylum Ascomycota; class Dothideomycetes; order Pleosporales; family Pleosporaceae; genus Bipolaris; species Bipolaris gigantea. The sequence goes on along the minus strand of JALPSE010000196.1, from coordinate 23,408 downwards.
CCTGCCTCCTGTCACTCTCGCCCAGCCCACTGCTACTCACGTCCATGGCCCCCTCAACTTCCTTGTCGCCATCCACGCTGCCATAGCCAAAGTAGCCCACCGCCCCGGCGTACACACCGCGTTTTTCCTTCTCCAGCTCGGCAATGAGTTCCATGGCGCGAACCTTGGGCGCTCCGCTCACCGTTCCTCCGACTCGTTAGCCCACTTTCAAGTTTTTCTGGTGGCGCTACTCACCAGCGGGAAATATCGAGCGGAACGCGTCGAATCGCGTCTTGCCAGGTCGCAGTACGCCAGATACCTCCGACACCAGGTGCTGCACGTGCGAAAACTGGTTTCCACTTGGTTAGCATCGTCATTCCCGCTTGCCCTCCATTGTGATTGCACCCTCCCCTCATCACACCACGCCCAGCCATCACGGTTAGGGCGGAGACGCGTTACCTTTTGCACCACCATCAACTTGTCCACCCTAGTGCTAAGTGGGTCGCACACACGATTGACGTCATTGCGAGCCAAGTCCACCAACATGACCTGCGAAAACACTGGTAAGCTTCAACGTTGTTGCATGCAGCTTGTCGTCAGGAAAGCCCACATGTTCTGCCCGGTCCTTGAGTGACTGCGAGAGCTCTTCCGCGAGTGCTGCATCTTCCTGCAGCGTCTTGCCCCGCCTGACAGTCCCGGCAATCGGGTGCGTGATGATGCGCCCCTGCTCCTCCTTGACCAGCAACTCGGGACTGGCGCCCACAATCTGGAATTTGTCGCAATCCACAAAGAAGAGATATGGCGATGGGTTCACGCTTCGCAGATTCCGGTACACGTTGAACGGGTGCAGTGAGGTCGGTCTTGCGAATCGCTGCGACGGCACCGCCTGGATAATGTCGCCAACGCTAATGTGCTTTTTCAGCTCCTTGACGTGCTTTTCATATCCCTCTCGTCCAATGTTCGATGTATACTCGTTGCCCAACTTGATCGGTCCTTGCTCTGGCAACGGAATGTCCTTGGCCTTTAGTATTGCCACATATCTCTGCAGTGTGCTGCTGGCTTCTTCGTATGCCTCCTCGAGATTATCGAGGCTATCTGGAACCTTGATGTATGTTATGACCTTGACAACCTGCGTGAAATGATCCAATGCAACCACCGTATCAAAGAGCATGAAAAGGCTCTCGGGTACGCCCAGCACATCTTTCATGTCATCTCGTCTTGTCTTGGGCTCAAAGTATTTGACGCAGTCATATCCAACATATCCCACAGCGCCACCAGTCAGGGGAGGTAGTTGTATCGAGGGTACCGTCGCCACACGGCTCTTTGCGAGTTCCTCCTCCAGTAGGGGTAGTGGATCGGTCTCTTCGCCATGGCCGGGGCCTGTCGTGATAACTTTTCGAGGGTCTAAAAGCGTCGTGTTAGCTGTCGTGTCTGAAGCATTTGCTACCAACTACCGACCTGCACCAACAAAGCTGTACCGTCCTATCGTCTCGGTAGTTGCCGCGCTCTCGAAAAGAAACGACAGCCTCGACTTTGATCTGAGCCAAGACAGTTAGCACAAACGTCCCCAAGCCCTCGTCTGCCCCGCCTCCTTGTCCTCTATATGCGCTGGCCTTCGTTGCGTTGCCCGCTTTGGTATCGCATGAGTCATACTCACTTTGCGGAAATCTTCAGATATATGCTCGAGGGTGTGAGGAACTCGGCGGGGATCGACGAGTATACGGGCACCAGGTTTGGTGGATTAGGAGATTGGATCGATGTGGCCAATACTTCTCGAACCGTGTCAAGCGATGGCTGAATGCCTAGCTGCTATGGTCATGCGTTCAGCTTGCTGTCGCTTCATTGGCTTGACCGTGGACACACCTGTGACGCCATAACTGCTAAGATGGAGGACGAACGCTCCGCGAACCTTGTGAACGGGTAAGAAGAAGAGTATATGTGTCTCAAGGAGGCGTCGCAAAGTGTACGGAAGACACAATTGTTGATGGCCTGGCCAATCGGAAGGGTCACTATCCCCAAGTAAATTGCTATCGATAGACGCACTCAACCCACCCCACTTCGCGCGGCTAAGTCGCCCAGGGTATCTTCCGGGGCCACATGGGTGCCGCGGCTATACGCACGTCACTCGGGGCGAACCCTATTCTCTCTGCCAACTCCGACCAAGTCCAGGTTTCACGTTTCACGTTTCACCGCACATCGCACCTTTTGGCTGGCAGCATTTTTGGGAGTATCGGGAAATTCGTGCAGATTTACTGCAGAGTACAAGAGGAATATGCGACTCTCGCGCCGCTGCGACAGCGCCATGGGGATGCCACGCAGCCTGGAGCGGCCATGGACACCGCCAGAGATCGAAGACCGTCCGTATGCTCGTACTCGCCCAAGCCTCCTAAACCTATATGGAAATTCACCCTCGCGGTATTCTAGAAAAGAGCAGCGACGGCCAAACGATGCTGACCGTGTGCACGAACAACAACCCTCGTGGATGACCGAAACCCAGAGTCCAAGAACCCCGTTCACAGCATCACGGCCGAAACCCACTTCCCGTCTTACCGAACCGCTCCCGTACACGCCCAAGAAACAGTACCACTTCGACGAGCCATACCCACAGCCAAGAGCTGTGCCACGCTACCCATACACGCCTGATAGCTCCCAAGTGTTGCGTCGACATACTGCTGTCCCTACTTCTCCTCCCCCATGGGACGACTACTCAGATGCCGCTCCATCGCCCGTTCAGGATGCCTTGTCGGCCTGTATTGCACAGTTTGAGGATTTGATCCAGTCGCAGCAGCCGGACGAAGATCAGATGGAATATATTGTAGGGCAATTTGAGGCCATGGCCGTGCGTCTTTCGGATCCAGGGTCGTATGAGAAAGAACCAGGTACACAGTACCCTTTACACTTGGACCAGGGAGCTGGTATCATGCATGCGGACGATGGTAAGGATGACCTCGCCGAAGCGAAAAGGCAGTACCACCAGTCGTACGTTGCGGAAGTAGGAAACTACGTCAACAGCGTACAACAATACGTCGACGAGCTGCGGAAGCGGCTAGATGAAGTCAAGACGCTAAACAGCATCCAGCTAGACGTCATCAACGATTTGCGCAGACAGATGAAGACGATGCGTCAAACCATGCGCGAGGAGCTCGAAGGAAATGGAAATGGCCGTGTCAAGACTGGCGGTGACAACGGTGGCGGCGACACCGGTACGGCTGAAAGAGACTTCAAGATTGCAAAGGTTGTAGACCTGGACGATGAACCGCGACACAACCCACCTGTCCAAACCCAACGAGAACAAGCACCGGGTAGTGACAAGGACGACGCCACAAGCCGAAAATTCGGCATGATGGACAGCTGGCAAACCCTCGTCAATGATGACAACGACAACAACATGACTACCCAAGACGTCTCCCAGGATATCCACAACGAATACACCAAACTCGTCCGCAGTGCTGTACACAGCCTGACGGCAGAAGGCAACAACAACGATGGCGACGATGCTACCTACCACGCCCCTCGTCCCCATCCTGCCGCTCCTACTGCTCCCCCCGTTACATGCCACACCAAGCGCCGTCTAATCACCATCATACGCTCGCCCCCAAGACGCAGCTTCTGGGCTTCCATGGGCGAGGCCCTCGACGCAATGTCGGACTTGTTGCTTGAACACTGATTGATACCCATGCCCATGACGACGACGACGATGTAGCATGAGATGTACGAG
>JALPSE010000196.1:0-13315 GCA_030558545.1 Bipolaris gigantea | reverse complement strand
GGATCGGCGAGGGGGGGGGGCTTGAATGGTATTCGTCTTTCAGAGGAGATGGGTAGAGTCGCGGTAGAGACTAGAGGCAGAGCGTGGATATCGTGGATTACCATGGTGTTACGTGGCGTGGCTGGAGCTGGATATAGGCCGAAGCACTGCAGACACGCAACACGGCACCGAATACCAAATTGTAACTGGTTGGATAGAACGGCCTCTGGCCAAAGTCCTACACGGCCGACGGCTGATACAGGACTAGAGTGGAATAGTAATACATGGAGTGGCTGGCTTATTGTGAGTAGCCTGATTGCCCCGCAAAGAAAAAGAAAAACAGAATAGGCCGTGTCTTGTTTGGTGTAAATAGGCTTGGGCTCTGCCCTCCATCTCACCCAAGAACAGAGACGCGACATGAGCATGACATGAGACAACTCCATCACAAATTGGCATACAAGAAACAGCCGTGGACGGGTTGTGTTTGGGACCAGATGTTATTTCCATTCAGCTACCACGCTCCAATTCCTACGCTGCTCTCCGCAACTTAGCCAAGGTGGCCTTGCCAGCTCTGCTTTCATTTGGCCTTGCCAGCTCGTCAGAAATCCACTGGCCTACTTCCGCAAGCTTCTCAATATCCACGCCAGTGTTCGCCCCCAAGCTATGGAAGCAGTGAACAAGATCTTCCGTGGCGACATTTCCAGTGGCACCGGGGCTATACGGACAACCTCCAAGACCGCCCACTGCGGCATCAAAAGTACGAATTCCATGTTCAAGAGCGACGACGGAGTTGACTAGCGCCTGGCCGTACGTGTCGTGGAAATGAAGTGCAACATCGTTCTTGTCGATACCAGCCGCGTTTAGTGTTTTCAGAAGCTCCATCGTCTTGGGCGCAGTGCCCATGCCCGTAGTGTCTCCTACGGAAATCTCGTCGGCGCCCATCTCCAGTAGACTCACGGCCAGCTCCGCCACTTTGTGGGGATCGACATTCGGGCCTTCGTATGGGCAACCGAGTGCAACCGAAATGTACGCCCGTACATTCAGGTTCATTTCCTTTGCCTTGGACATGATGGGCTCAAAGCGCTTCAGCGATTCTGCTATGGAGCAATTTGTGTTCTTCTGGGAAAAGGACTCGGTCGCCGCTGTGAAGATTGAGACTTCGTGTCTAGGCGATGATGCCGGACTCGATACTTCAGCTTGGGAGGGCCCGTCCGAAGCTGGTCCACGGTCCGGGCCCGGAGAAGGCGGGGGCGTTGGGTATGCATGCTGGCCAGGCTGTGACTTGGATTGCCAGGTGGAGAGGAAGTTGTCGAGTCCTTTGACGTTTGGCAGGAGCCATTGGTATGTGATTGGTCGCGGCGAGGGAGGGGGACAGGAAAGGACATGTTCGAGTATCTCTGCCGAATTGGCCATCTGGCTTCGCGGTCAGCAAAGCTTGAGCAACTTTCAGGAGACGCTTCTCTCTCACCTGCGGCACCCATTTTGGCGCGACGAAAGAGCCGGCTTCGATGGTTGTCAGGCCAGTCTTTGCCAGCCTCTCTACCAGGTCTATCTTGGTGGCCAGCGGCACCGTCCGCTTCTCGTTTTGCAGTCCATCGCGTGGTCCAACTTCTACGATTCGAACGTGGTCGGCGCGGCTAGAGGCGGCTGAGGCAAAGGCGCGTCGATGAGACGGATGGCGGGCAGCAAGACGCGCAGAGCGGAGGCAGAGAAGGTTGAGGGACATGAGGGCAACGGCGAAGGGTCGACACTTGTACTGGGTCAGGCAAAAAACGGTGCAATGACGTGCATAGCTGTTAAACTGTTTGTGGGGTTGATGTTTGCGGGGATGCTTTCACCGAGGCGAGGCGGAGCGAGCTTGCGCATGGACCATGTGTCCCTCGCCCGAGTGCCTCTCCCGAGTGGCTCGCCCGAGTGGCTTGCCCGAGTGGCCTCTCTGCCCCATGCCGTCCAACGCTCACTGGACAAGTTGCGCATGGCTACCATGGCAGAGCATCTGCAACGCCCACAGCAATGTGTCATGGATTGCCGCCGCCGAACCCACCGGCGCCATGCAGCCTGACGTATTGACAGGCTGCAGCTACACACGATTCCGGCTGCTGCGTATTGCCATGTTCTCACTCTCGCTCAACTGCATCGGTGAGATGTGAGGGCATAAATTGCGGAGACCCAAGGGCTCCGCCCGGGCGTGAACGGGTTCGTCTGCCCAAATTGGCCCCACCGTCTACACTACACCGTCGATGGCGACATGGCCGTTTCACAAAACACGAGGCCTTGAACGCTTTGAAGTCGAAATTACCTGTGCATGGTGGGCGGAGCTAGCGCGTTTTGGGCTAGTCGCCGAGACTGCCTGCAGCGTCCAATAGTCCCTTTACGAGGCATAGCTACATATGCATCTATCTAGCGCATCTTCACACCCAAGTACGTACCCAAGTAGGTACACATGTAAGTATGTCAGACTCTGGCTAGTAGCCAGGCCCTGCTGCCAGTACATGGTCGCATGTCGCATGTGCTTATGCGCATTTGCGGCAGCCCAAGGCATTCAGCCCTGGAACTGGAGCCCATGGCCAGTTGTAGTGGGCCCCGTGGATGGTGTGTGTGTGTGTGTGTGTGGACAAACAGAATCGAGGCCTCCTCGGAGCGTTGGCTGCCTTTCTTACTGTAGCCGCCAGTTGTTCAAGATGCTGCGTTTAGTACGCTGCTCATTCCCGCCGGCGGACGACCATGGCCAAGGCGACGCTGACCGTCGTGCTTGACACAGCACGGGAGCATTTCTCGACCGATTCAGCCTCGGCTGGCGTACGGCTGTATAGCTGTTTGAAGCGTCTGTTGTCGGACCGGGCGTAGTGCAAACCAAGCTGGCAGTGGGAGGCGAAATGGTAAGATTGTGAACGGCGCCGGGAGAATTGTTTCGGCGGAGATTAGAATGGTACATGGTGACCGTGACCCGCTCGGTACGAGTCTAGTCCCGCACGTTGCTGTGTACAATTTGTCTAGTCGCAGGCTACGGACGCGCTCCGATGTCCCAAGCATTTTAGGTTTCACGTTGCTGGTGACAAGCCGTCCCTTTGGCAACACGGTAGGCCGGACTGTCCTGTCAGCGTATCTCGTCATTCCAACAGCCGGGCGTTGGGGCTGCACCATGTAGAGTGATGGCGTGGCGTGCAAGCAATGGGCCCACTACGCCAGGAATGTAGCTGTGTGCGTACCGAGTACAAGTGCACATATCCGTGTACATAGTTCTGTCAAGGGCGGCGGGCGGGCGGGCAAAGCAGGGCAGACAGCGCTAGGCGCGCCATCAGAGGCAGTGAGTAGACATACAGCAGATGGTGTAGCAGAGCAGAGCAGAGCAGACCCACCAGGTCAAGTGGGCAAACGCAGTCTGTCGCATCGTATCCCCCCTCGCCATCTTCTACCCCGCGTATGGAGGCCTGGGTGGGCGGGCGCATTGACGAGGGACATTTGGCCAGGCACCCAAGGGGCGACTAGCGATGACTGGTTTGTGAGAGGTCGCTTGGCTGGGAGGAGGGAAAGGCAGCAGGTGATGGCAGTCTGGAGTTGCTTGTTACCTGAGACAAATAGTTGAGTGGTGGAGCGAAGCCAACATGCCAAAGGAGCGCATGTCGCCGATGCATGTGTGGCTTGGCGCTCACGTGCCCTGCTGCGGGACTAGCCCGAGGCAGGCCGTGGTAATCGGTCAAAAGACGCAATTCGCTGTCGCTGACGCTGACGAACAAGGCTGGCGAAGGGGGTCTGGGACGACGTTGTTTTGGCCTGCTAGCCACCACCCCCGCCGCCTGTTACCAGCGAGTTTCGGCACACGTGCAGCGGGCAGCAGGCAGCATGGACGAGGGCGGGAGCCAGGGCGACGGTGGTTTGCACGGACGTGGGTAAAGGGTGAAGAGGGCAGGGCAGGGCAGAGAGGGGCAGGCCCGCCAGCGCAAAGTAAGCCGGGAGCGCAGTGGCCGTGGCCGGCGCGGTTTATTTTTGGGGGCTGTGGTTGTGCCTGACGACAGCGACGGCGGGCAAAACGATTGTGTGGGTGGGCGTGGATGTAGACCGCAGAGGCCGTGGCCGTGGGGGCGACAGGGCGGCAGGGCGGCAGGGCGGCAGGGCGGCAGGGCGGCAGGGCGGCAGGGCGGAAAGGCGATGGTCATATCGCCCTCTCATCAGGCCCGCATGGCTGTTATCATTTAGCCCACCGGAGCGGTTTGTGCCAAGGCCACCGCCAACGGGCCTTGAATTGCCAGCCTGACGACAACCAGCCACTGGCACTGGCTCCATCCACCACTCCATGCCACCCCCCGGGCATTGCGTGCAGCGCTCCACTATGCCGTGATGCACACGACCGCACGCCCGCCGTGCTCCTCGATGTCATTGCAATATCCGCCCGCCGTTGCACGTCTCGCTTTGGGCCCTCGCGTGCACCACGCCTCGAATTGCACCACGCGAGCGGCACGCACGCCAGCCCGCCAGCCAGCCCGCCAGCCAGCCCGCCAGCAGGCGAACAAGAGGCCGTCTCGTCTACACCACTGCGCGCAGCCGCTTGTGTGAGTGCCTACGCTCGCGCAGCCGTTCGCGCCCTCCCGCTTGGCACGAGGCTTCACCCCGGGCGGCGTCTGCTCGTCCGCCCACCCTCTTCCACCCGCCTTCGATGCGTCTTCGTCCACACGGCGGCACCCTCGATGGCTGGCCTCGGTCGGCTCCGCGATAGCGCTTGCGCGAGGTCATTCGTCCGAGTGGCCGCGCTGGACCTGACGCTATCAGCGCGCTGGCGGTGCAGCAGCCGGCAGCACCAACAGCCAGGCCACTCATCACCTTGCCCTCGACCCCCTCCCCTCCACCACTACCCCCAGTCGGCACTACCTACACTCTCACTGGCTGGCATGCCCTGGCTGCTCCGACCTTAGCGGCCGGTAGCAGATCGGGGGGGCGCTGCCGCTCTGATTGGTGGATCCTCCGTGGCGTCCAGCCCTCTCCGTCCTGCAACAGGCCTCTGTCGCCATCCTCCGTCAAGCTCCTGCCGGGGTGCCACCATTTTTCCACGATGTAACCCGACCTGGCTGTCCCCGTCGCTGCAATTCGCCGTCGCGGTGTGGGGTGTGGTAGGGGTTGCCACTGCCCAAAGCCTTGCGCCCGCTGCCAGAACATGCGGGCACCAGGCCTGCTCCCTGCAGGCCACATCCTTCATGCACATCGCTCTCGAGATGACCACCTCTGGTCTTAATATCCTAGCCTTCACTATGCCGCGGCATTTTGCATCCCTCTTCCCTTGGCATGCCAAAGCCCTGTCCGCTAGGGCCCTTGACCTTATCAGACGGGGACCAAGCTTTCTTTACCCAGACCTGTCGAGGCCAAAATAATACTTACCCACCGTGACGCGCTTCTTCTATGCTCCATTGAGCCTTGCTGCACTCCTCGCCTTCTTTGTCTATTCTGTTTCCACTCCCACTATACTATCCTCGCTCCACATACGGCAGATGCAACATTGCAGCGTACCGCAATAACACTACCTCTTTCATACCTATTCCACCATGGCCCTCTCTCCCTCCACCACTTCCGCTACCGCCACCACCCAGCCCGTCGAGGCCGACAAAGTTCAAGGCACCGCCACCAACACTTCCACCACTTCCACCACCACATCCACCACTACCGCCACAGTCAACAACTCTGCTGCTGCTGCTGCTGCTGCTGCTGCTGCTCCAAGGAAGCGAAGAAGAAGAGCACCTGCCACTGGAGCCACCGAAGACTGCTTTGCCTGCAAGAAGCGTCAAGTCAAGTGTGATCGACGCCGTCCCTACTGTGGACAGTGTGTCGAGATTGGAAAAGAATGCTCTGGCTACCGTACCACTCTAACATGGGGCGTCGGTGTGGCTAGCCGTGGAAAGCTTCGTGGCATGACCCTGCCCGTTGCAAAGTCTCCTCCCTCCACCGCCACACCGGAACCCAAGCAACGGATGAACTCGATTACTTCGATTAGCACCTCATCCGTCTCCTCGGGTTCCCACCAAGAGCAACATCACTTTGGCCACCGAGCCAGTATCGACTTTGGCGCCCACTCTCCGAGGAGTCCTACCAGTCCCATCTACTCGGCGCCACAGGAATACCAATACTTCAGCCCCACCAGCCCCATACCCATCCCCACGCCCTCTGCCTCCATGGGCTTCCCCATGCAGCAACATCGAGACCAATTTGAATTCCTGCACCCACAGGCTTCCAAGTTCAGGCATCACCAGCCCCATCGAGGTCCCCTCCAACGATTACAAACGACACTGCATGTTCCGTTTGAAGACAACGGCATATCGGCCTCATCCGCCTCGCTGGGTACCTACAGCGACAGTGACTTTCCCTCGCCAAGCGAGTTTCCCAACACGCCCGTCGACGAGTATCCGTTTGCAGACCCCTCGATGCCACGCTACCCATCATACGACCACGCGCCCATGGGCTCCCTGGACAACTACTTCCTCAACGAAGCCCCTCGCTCGTTCCCCACGGGGGACGACATGAGCTCCAGTGTAAGCTCGGATCAAAGTCTACAAGACTATGCCGAAGTCGGCACCGCCCCGCAAAGCATGGGTCCTATTGTCTTTCAAGACGTTTTTACCGAGGGAGAGATGAGCTCGAATTTCAATGGATTTCAGCCTGGCTTCTCCTTTCTCCCGTCGTCGGAGGGTATGTCTCCCTATGGCTCTGGCCCCCTGTCCCAACACGTACTGTCGCTCACCACTTCTATTCCCCAGAGTCTTACCATCGCTTCGCCTCTTTCCCCGCGGATGTTATTCCTCCTGGACTACTACGACAGATTTATATGCCCGGTGTTGGTGGCTTTTGACAGCCCGCAGAACCCCTACCGGATGCACATCCTACACTTGGCCATGCAGAACGAGGAGCTGCAGAATGCCATTGGCGCCCTGGCTACGAACAACATACGCATGCGTGGAGGTATCGAGGGACGGCGGGTGAGCGTGCTCCACGACACACGACTGATACCAGATCACGCCTACTCGCAAATGACGGCCAAGGAGCTGCGCGAGATGCATGGCGAAGCGACCGACGAAGAGAAGCACTACAAGGCCAACTCGATTACGCTGCTCAACAAGAAGCTGATCGACTTTGACGGATCGCAGGACGATTCTGTGCTCGCCACGCTTCTGATTCTCTGCCTGTTTCATGTTTGCGACTCTGGCTTCACAAAGTTCAAGACACAGCTTGCAGGCGTGCAGAAGCTTCTGGGCTTGCGCGACCGGAGCATCCAGTCGGAGTTTGTCGGGTGGATTGAGACCTTTTTTACTTGGTTCGACGTCATGACGGCGGCGGTGAACGACCGGGAGATTGAGGTCCGTGGCGACTCGCTTGACATGATGAATCTGAGCGCCAACCTGGGCGCGCTTGAACACCACTCTGGCTGCGAGGGCCGTCTCTTCAAGCTCATTGCTCGGCTTGGAAGGCTCAACCTTCTCAGCCAGAACCGGCCTGTACGCGACAACGACGACACGCCCACATCATCACCGCGGCCCAAGAAGGTCAAGGACTTTTATTCGTTTAGTTTTGACAAGATGGATGGGAATGGCTGGGGCACGCCTATTGGCGAGCACGTCGATCCCTTTGCATCGGCGCGCGACGATCCTCGCTCTGCGTTCTGGACCGAGTGGAACGATGTGCGGACCCGGCTGCAAGAGTGGGAGTTTGCATCAGCTGGAGAAGTGCATTCGAATTCCTGCGACGCAGCATCGTCGTCGTCGTCGTCGAAGCTTGTCATGTCCCCTGAGCAAGCTGCGTTGCTCCACATTAGCGAGAGCTTCCGCTATGCAGCACTGCTCTATACGGAGCGCCTTGGCCAGCCAACGCTTCCGCCATGGTCACGCAACTTTCAGAACTTGGTAGCGCAAGGGCTGTATCATATTTCACAGATTGGCATGACGAGCTGCGTCAACAAGTTTCTCCTGTGGCCACTGTTTATCGTGGGCACAGAGTGCGTTGATGCCGAGCACCGCGCAGTGGTACGACAACGATGTGTGGAGATTCAACGCGAGAGTGGCTTCTTCAACAACCTCAGTGGGCTAGAGGTGCTAGAGCGGGTATGGCGCGAGGACGACGAGTGGTCAGATGGTGATGTCCACGTGCCAAGGCAAAACGGGCCTTTTAGCACGGTGCAGCATCCGTTCCGATGGAGGAGAGCCATGGACCGCGTGGATGGGGAGTACATTGTGATTTGATTTTGGGTTGAGCTTGCTGGATACGGGCAGTACGAAGGCTACGAAGAAGAAACGTGCATGAACAACATTATGATTGGGAGAGGGGTTGTTGGGGCATGGTATGGACTGGGTGGCAGAGGTAATGGGGTTTCGGCTCTGTGAGGAGGTGTTTTTTTATTTATTTTTTATTTTACTTTTCATTCCATGTTGCATGTGTAGCGATATTTCAAAGGGCGATTCTGTTCGCAGGCTTAGTTGCAAGCCGCAGTGCATGGAGCAAAAGCTTGCCGATGCATGCATACCCAGATACGTAGTAAACGAGTTCAACAAGATGTATTACTAGTCAGACGCCAGGTTGGCGAGCAAAGGATGGTTGTGCTTGGATCGCGATTGTGGACCAGCATCTCATAGGCAGTCCCCGCGTCGATGCGAGGCTGTGCAAGTGATCATGGCCGAGGCAGATGCAAACGCCCTGAGCGCAGCGGTCCCCAAGCGCAGCTACACACAGGATTTGCGCAGTTGCCGGTCAGCCATGGTGGTGCATGACGACGCAGATCCGTCGTGCGGCGTGAGGGGTGTGTGCGGATGCGGGTGAGAGGGTGAGAGGGTGAGAGGGTGAGACTACGCTGCTAGACGGGGCGCCACATGCAACGTCCCATGTACAGGACGTACAGCCATAGGACCGCGTGCCCTCGTAGTCGTAGTCGTCGTCGTCGTTGATTTTTGGCTTGCTGGATCGTCGTGGACTAGGTTAGCCAGTCAGGATGCATAGCGGAGGGTAAGCAGGCAGCTCTAGCTGCTGGTGCACATTGTGTCCGCTACACTACTGCTGCTCCTTGGGCGCACCAAGGTGTTCGCGACGATCAGGGTTTACGGCGACGCATATCGATTGCGCCCCCTTGAACTCCAACGCTGATTGCTGACAATTGAAGTTGCTCGGGCTGGCCGGCAACCCCCCCATAGGCGAAAGGCGGGGCACGACCTCGATCGGGAGCCGGCCATGAACAGTTTCCACGGAACCCAGTGACACCTGTACGACAGGGGAGGGGGGGGTTCCCTTTCCCCCCCTTCCAGCCCCATGGCGTGCTTCTTTGAAACCTTTTCGGTGGTTCTGTTTGGGGAAATGGTAGGTTTGCCGCCTCTTGCAGCTGCTGTTGGTTGCTGAGGCTGAGATGGATGCCACATGCCCCGAGCGGTACCCTACCACAAGGCTGAGAGGGAGGCTCGCGCACACGTACACGCACGCACCTACACAGACTCGCGCACTCCGGCTCAGCTTGCCTGCGAAAAAGGAGATCTACGGTGATCTCTGCCAGGTACCGGGCGAGCATCCTCCACCATCCACCACCACCACTACCACTACCACGACCACCACCGCTAGTCGATGCTACCACCCGGGACGATGTTGATTCGGGCGAGGCGGGCAAGTCACCTCGGTAGCACATGCCATTGCCCCATTCGCTGCGACTGTGGTTGGGCGTAGCAATATCGACTCGTAGCGACATATAGGCCGGATTTGGTTTTTGCGGGGGTGGGAAGAGTTAGCGATGCATCGGTACTAGCACACGGCACCCTGCTTCGGCCAAAGAAGATGGCAAGGGGTATGTGATTCACGTGGACGGGGCAAGAGACCAAAAGAGAACGCCGGCCAGTAGGCTACACGCCCTCTGCGCATCTCACTGCCTCTGTCGTGGCTGCGTACCCTGCTGCTGCACATGGCCAAATTTCAGGACAAGGGCGTCGTCTACACCATGGCATTGTTGGAGTAGGTGGTCCAATCTCCGTAGCGGACGGGCTGCAGCCAACGGGAAACGTGGATGCGCGACAGACGTCCCAGGCCAAGATGTTTCGCCTGGGTGTTTTGGGCTCGGTGAAGGCGGAATTGCAATGCGCGTGCTAGACGGCCAATTGCATCCCAGAACGTGTGACGCGTTTGCGGGCCAAAGCGCGGCTTAAAAATAGTGCGAGTTTACGTAGGTACCTGGCATTTCGGGCGTGGGGGTTGCAAAGGCATTGATTGAATGTCGCACCGGCGTGACCGACTGGCTGGCCGTGGTGGTTAGCAGCGAAGATCACAATGTTAGGGGAACGTTTGCATGTCTCTCGCGGACCTGTGGTTTGCGCATACTACAACAAGAGCCACTTGGTTACGCCAGGCGCTCCGACGGCTCTTGGCAACTCCGCGCCGCCTGTCAGGCCCAAGTTGTGCCAATGGCCTAGTGCCCAGAGCGTTCGTCCTTTGGGCCTTTGATGTCTCGCATGGCAAATCCGGGGAAGCAATCTTGTACGTAACGCCGGCTGTGTGTTGTCATGTGCTAACCACCAGACGGGCGTGTGGATGCGAATAGCTGGCAGACGATGCATGTGTGCCCATTCTCACACCAGCCAGTACCCTACCGACTCATCACCCTCCGATCCGACATGGGGCCGCTTGCACACCTCACAAGGCAACATCTCGGGGCGGGCCATTGCAAGAAAGAAGAAGAAAAAAGTTCACAAAAGGCCCGACGGCACCCTTCGGCAACTGCATCTTTGTCCTCGAGCGAGCCGGGCCAAGGGCACAGCCATCAAACCCGCCATTTGCTGAACGGCGCAATGGCCGCTGTGGCAAAGCAATTGAAGGTGCGTCGCCGGCGCATAATCGTCCAGACCCAAATTCGACAGCGCCGACACCGGCCCAAAATTGCTCCTCTCCTAGTATTCGTATGCCTCTGCTTTCGGCAACCCATTCGGACTTTTTTTTTCCTCTTTTTTTCTCTTTTTTTTGCACTTGAGCCGGAGAAGGCAAATTCCGCAATATGGGAAAATGGGCCTGTGTACTATAGCATAGGCCAGGTACTAGTCGTGTTAACTCGCCGCGATATTGTTCCGAGCCTAACGTCCCCTCATGGGTCGGCACACAAGACAAAAAAAAGAGCGCATGTGAAGATGGCGTTTGCAGCTCCAACCCCCCAACCCCCCAGGGCACACAACGTCACCAGCCGATGGACTGAGCACAGACTGTCTGGGAGAGATGTATCTTTTACTCGGAAGACGAAGATGCCAAGCACACGACTCGACCTCGCAAAGTGTTGTTTGTTTTAGAATTGGCTTACTGGTTGTCCACTGGCTACTCGTTTGCTGCAAGATCCGTGCATGGTAATTCCCTCTTCCTGTACTATACTGTGCAGGACAACAGCAGGCGTCCAACCTCGTCCAATCTCCAGTGCTGGTAGCTAAATACCGAGTCTTCTCCGTCACTGAGTCAAGACACTTTCAATGCCATCGCCCTCAACTCGCACCGATAACAGAGCCAAAAAAAAAAGACCCTCCCAAATGGTTGAGCTATGGCCTGCCGGTTTGCTACAAGGCCGTTGAAGCTCAGGCCTCTCGCGTAGACATTTGCGGTTCACTCTCCTTCATGCCCATCCTTATCGGCGGTGGCCCTGGCTCCCTACCATCCCATCTCAACCTGGCCTGCATATGACCTACATGCAGACATATGCAGGTTCTGTAGAACAACCGGTTCATTCACCTCTACCTGTGTGCATACATGCGTATGCTGTGCGCAAGAGTCGCGGTTGTTGTCAGCCAAGCTGCAAGCGCATGCGCACGTAGTAGTAGTAGCCGTAGTCCTACTAGGGCCGGCATTCAGCCATTACTCTGCGCGGCTCAAATCTCTTGGAAGTCTGCCATTCTTGGACTGCGCCCCAACCGCCGTAACCTTATCTTTTCTTCCCTCTCTTTACGCCCGTAAACCCCATTGCTATGCGATCACGCCACACCGCCTATTGTTGTTTGGGATAGCCTTCGGTCCCCACACGGATTCTGTTGCCAAAGGAAATGGTCACGGCCTCTGGGCGAGCGGCCGGCGCAATACCATTCCGCCCGAAGCACTAGGACGGCCCCTTGTCTCTGATGGCGGCCGCTCCAGCATAGCCCGTCGACAGCTCGCCGGCCAATGCAATCCCTTTCTAGACGCGATTGTGTAACTCCAGCATAGCTTGCAACACTAGTGTACCGAATGTTCGATTCGAGAGTCCACATACATGGTACGGGCATGAAGCTCAATTTGTACAAGGCTGTGCAGATATGTAGCCGCGGGAGGTAAACCGGTTGTGGAAAGCTACCAGTCGCCGTCTGCCCAGCTGTCCGTCCGTGATCGACGAGCGCTGATATTAACGCTAGGCCACAGTGTTCAAGCCGCCACCTTTGGGTGTGTCTAACAAGGCTCAGAGAAGAGGGGGACACGACAATCACTGGCGGATTGACTGACGGATCGACTGACGGATCGACTGACTGACACACACATGAGACCCTGCGTGAACGCTGTCAAACTGGTCAAAAGGGTCTAGCCAGGCCTTGAGACGTGCGCCCACCAGAACCAAACTTCTGGAAGTCGTCCGACTGGCAGTGATTGGCGGACGAGAGAACAGAATACACGGTGAGAATGCCATGACGGTGGACTAACGCATGTGCGGCAGAATAGAGCAAATCCTACCAGAAACCCCCATAGCAATACCCACAGATAAGCGTCGTGTTGCTCAAACACCATGGGATCCTTCCGCCTGTCATGTCGCCATCCCCTCCATCCACGCCGTCATTCGCACTCTTTACCAACGAATAAACTTGGTACCTGAACCCAAACCCAACAAAGTAACTTTCCAGACGACCTTGCTTTGGCACGCCACCCGCGACTACGCCTTACTCACCTTCTCTCTTTCAACCATGTCCTCCGAGCACGTCGTGAGAGAAGACCGATTACCTCCCCGCACACAGTAACGCAGCCACTCACGACTCTACGCGCACCTACATCGGCACCAGCCTACATCTGCATCAATAGCTTAATCGATAGCTCCCTTTATGCAATGTGATTGTGCCTGCTTCACCCGCTCACACCTCTGCTGTACTGACCTGTCTCCCGTATGGTACACTCGGCAGCCAAACTAACGGCGCCCCTCCCCCTCCCCCTCCCCCCCACACACACCTACACACCCCTCTCCTCGTCGCCCAAACCACTCATGTATTCACTACTGCAGCAGGTGAGAAAGCCACCATGGCAAAGCCGCTTGTACGAGTGCCGCCCTGCCGTCCCCTTGCCACCCCCTTCCCCCGCCTCCTCCATCCGCCATCCGAGCGTGGGGGGGGGGGGGGAAAGCCAA
>JALPSE010000195.1:0-17542 GCA_030558545.1 Bipolaris gigantea | reverse complement strand
ACCCCCCCCCCCCCCCACTAACCCCACTTCGTAGGGCATTCTCGTTTCCCTCGCAATAGCAGCATGGTACATGGATTTCATCTCCAAGACTAGTTTCGGCCATTTGCTCCCTACACGCAAGGAGTTTATGCGCCACCCTATCGAGTCTTCGTCGCGCTTTGTCGAGGTTTACAAAATGCACATGGAACACACGTCGCAGATGTATCAGCAGCAGCGGCTGAAGAAGGCGGAGGAGATTGAGAAGAGGAAGCAGTATAGGCTCGAGAGGCAGAGGGAGGCGGAGGAGAGGGGAGAGGAGTACGTCGAGGACCCGAGGTATTATGTGGGTGAGGATGGTATTCGCAGGAGGAGGGTTAAGAGGTGGTTTGGTATCTGGGAGTGAGGACGGGGGTTGCCATGTCTTTGGGCATGGCGAGACTCGGCATTACAATGAAAGACGTCGAGGGAGCACTGCGCCGCGGCAGTGGGTGGTGTTGGGCAGTCAAAGCGGAAGATGGGGATGAGCAAGGAAGTCGAATCGCAGACTGCGTCCAGCAGCTCTGTTTCAATAAATGTACGTTACGACATGTAAGATATCAACTATTAAGTTTGTGCAGAAAAACCATACCTGCGCTTCTCCATCAAAAACTCTACTCTTCGTCATCATCCTCATTCCCCCCTCCAACCCTCCCACGTCTCATCCCCAGGCGCCATCCCCTTCTCCACCCCCTCCACCCCACAAAGCCCATCCACCTCTCTCGGTACCCTCCAATCTCGTATCTCCTCCACCCCTATCGCAAAAACCATCATCAGCCCCGCCTCCGTATGCCACCCAATGTGGCAGTGAAACGCCCACACCCCCGGGTTATCCGCCACAAAGCTAATAAGCAGCCAGCCGTACGCGTCCACGGTCGCCGTGTCTCTTCTTAGCGGCTTCGTCCTGTCGAAACTGTGCTCGTGGAGGGGCGAGGGAGGGTATCCCTGGCCCTGGGCTAGCACGAAGAATTTGTAGCCGTGAAGGTGGAAAGGGTGGGCGCCGTCGTCGAAGTTTTGCAGCAGGAGGGTGATTGTGGATGTGCGCGAGGTCGTTTGATAGGTTGCTTGCCTCTCCGAGGATACGAGGGGGGAAAAGCCATTGTGGAATGTATTGGTGTTGTTGTTGGCGGTGGTGGAAGAGTAGGAGGAAAGCAGGGTTTGGAGGAGCGGCGCGGTGCCATTTATGCGGAAGGAACTGTCGTTTAGATAGCCTCGCGTGAGGCGCCACTCGCGGGTTTGGAAGGAGGAGCGGAGGTAGAGCGTGTGGCCTGGGTCGATGGGGGGTGCTGGGATGGGGATGGTGGGGACGAGGAGCGAGGTGTTTAGGTCGCGGCATTCGACGTCGATTGTTTCGGGCCAGTCTTTGCTATCCGGTATGGGGGCCGATGGGGCGTCTCCATCTCTTGTGTCTGGAGGGGGAGAGTAGGATAGCACAGCTCGGACTTCCTCTTGTAACTCGGGTTCCTCGTATGCGAAGCAGTGCGTGACCATCCTCGCTCTGATCCAGTATGCGCCTTTGTTTCCCTGTTCTTGCTTCGGTGGAGTGACAATGACGCTGTATCGTTGTGCAGGACTAATGTTCAACCGATGAATTCCCACGGGTACTACATCCGTGCCATCGACTTCTGTAACAAACACCTCATGCTCATCAATCTGCAGCGCAAACTCTGCAAATGCACCAACGTTGATAACGCGAAGCCTCGTCTTGGTCTCTGGGGAGACATTAA
Organism: Bipolaris gigantea; assembly: GCA_030558545.1. Lineage (NCBI taxonomy): Eukaryota > Fungi > Ascomycota > Dothideomycetes > Pleosporales > Pleosporaceae > Bipolaris > Bipolaris gigantea. The sequence goes on along the minus strand of JALPSE010000195.1, from coordinate 15,800 downwards.
ACACGGCGCTACGCCGGTCCGTGGCATTGCATTCTCTGCCCGGCAAGTCATCGCACTTGCGTGCTCCGCGCCCATTGATAAGCGCAGCCTGCGGAACAGGCTCGTCGTTTTCGCTTCCAGGTGCCAGATACCGCTGCAGCAGGACCGAAGAACTATCGTAATAATGGTCTGAGAGCATGACCACACGGTCCTGCGCATAGTTCGTCTTTTGCAATGACTCTCCCTCGTTTCGCCCGTGGATTATCAGCGGTCCAACCAGTCCATCCGACGCTTGCATGCTGGCATGCGAGTGATACCAATACGTCCCCGATTGCCCCGAGACGCGGAATCGATAGGTAAATGAATGGCCAGGCGCAATAGGACATTGTGTTACGCCTACTGTGCCGTCCATCCAGTTTGTCCCGTTTTGATACAGGCCGTGCCAGTGGATGGATGTTGCGTTGCTGGCATGATTATGGACGTGCACGACAAGTTCGTCGCCTTCATTGCATTCAATCAATGGGCCGGGGAAGGTGGCGTTGATGAGTGTCATGGGGCGGTAGACGCCGTCCGGGTTGAGCGTGTGGTCTGAGATTATCCATGTGTGTTCGCGTGTTGTGGGTGATGCGTTGAGGTCCCATGTTGGAGAGAGAATGTAATCTTCTTCCGGCCGGAGACTTGTTGTTTTGGAGGCCGTGGGTGATGTCTGAGGCGAGGGTTTGCTTATCAGAATCTTTTGTGCGAGCACAAGGAATGTGCATGTGAGGAAAATGACAATCAAAATGATCCTGGGCCAGTGATGGCGCCGCCTGTCACGTTGCGTATTTCTGCTCCTTTTACTCCAGCCTTGCTCTTGCTCTTCTTCCGAGAAATCGTCATCGTTCATGTCATCGTATTGAGAGGCGTATGACAGGCCAGTATGCTCTTGCATCTCTCGCGGAGCCGTGTCGGACATATCTTTGATGTGGAAACTCTGGCCGTAGCTCATGGTGAGTATCTTGCCAAATCTTCCTCTCCAAATTCATGACTCCCCTCGCGACCCGTACGAAATGCACACTTAGGGATCGCCACTCACATGTCGTTCAGGGCCCCTGACCTACTCTCATGCACATGTCATGTTGTGCGTCCGGTAATACCCGCCAACCACTCTAATCCAATCAGCCCCGCACGTTCAGATGCGGAATCCATACAAAGCTTGTCGACCTTCCTAAAAAGCTTGGCCTTGTGTACGTATGCATGCGAGCCGCTTGTTCTAGCAATATGTCACGGGCGAATTATCGACATGCTCATTGGCTCTGATGATACTAGCACTACTGCAAGAAGTATTCCAGTGCGAGCCACTTGATGCCGTGTGACCAAGAAGATATTGAGGAAAAGGACAGGCGACGTCCGAACTTTGTTAAGATGTTTGTTGGGATACGAGGTAACTCTTGGTGCTATTTCCGCGAAAGTATAAGAATCCATAAATGTGGGGTGGGGTAGTAGTAGCAAGTTAAACCCTGACATGCTCGACAGATGTACACTGCCGCCATGAGAACTCCGTTCATCCTCTCGCTGGCCCTTTGGGCAAACCTGGGCCCCGTTTCCGCCCAGACAACAGTCAAAGGCAAGGCATTCGACCGCATCGCTATCATATGGCTTGAAAACACAGACTACGATCTCGCGGCCGGCGACCCAAGCCTAGCATGGCTCGCGAAAAAGGGCATCAGCCTGACGAATTACTTCGCCGTCACACATCCCTCCATGCCCAACTACGCAGCCGCGATATCCGGTGACTACTACGGCATCAACCACGACAACATGGTCGCCATTCCTTCCAACGTCTCCACGCTAGTGGATTTACTGGAGGCCAAAGGAATCAGTTGGGGCGAGTACCAGGAGGACATGCCATCTGTCGGCTTCCAAGGAAAATCACATCCAAACCCAAAAACTGGAGCGAACATGTACGTGAGAAAACACAACCCAGCTGTGCTATACGATTCAGTAGCGGAAAAAGCGGACCGGCTGGCCAAGACAAAGCCACTGACCATGTTCGAATCGGACCTGGAAAGCAACAAACTACCGCAGTGGATGTTCATCACACCCAACATGACCAGCGATGGTGAGTCCCCAACATATGCACGCCTTTGTCATGCATCCATCAGTAAACATACTGACAAAAGACCCAGGCCACGACTCCACCGTCACAGTCGCCGGGGCCTGGACCCGGCGATTCCTCGAACCCCTACTCAGCAACAGAACCTTCATGAACAACACCCTCGTCCTCGTCACCTTTGACGAAAATCACACCTACGGCAAGCAGAACCGCGTCGTGGCCATCTTACTCGGAGACGCCGTGCCCGCCAGCCTCGTCGGCACAAGCGACAACACGTATTACAACCACTACAGCGAAATCTCTACCGTGCAGGCAAACTGGGAGCTCGACACCCTGGGCCGCTGGGACGTAGGCGCCAACGTGTTCAAGTTTGTGGCTGCGAAGACGGGGGATGCGGTGCGAGCGTGGTCTGGCAAGGTGCCGTTGAGTGACATGTATTTCAATGCTTCGTATGCGGGCAAGCTGAATAAGAAGAATACGTCTGTGCCGTGGCCGGTGCCGAATACGGATGCCGTTTATGCGGGGAGAAGCGTGTTGCCGGCGATTGCTGATGTGTGGGGGAAGCAAGTTGGCCGGTCTGCGTATACGACTGCGCTAGAGATTCCGGATGGAATGCATCCGGAGGCCGAGTTTAAACTGTAGTGGGGTGTTTTAGATTGTATATACAGAGATTGATGGTGCGTGGATATCTTCCACCGCACCACTGATGTATTATACCGCCCATTGCCTGCGAACCGCAGCTTTGGTTTCCTCTCTACTCTTCACATTTCTCCGCAACACAGCGCCCACAATCTGTATCCTACACACATCTGCATATGCGCCCTTTCCAATCTCCTCAGGCCACATATCTGGGTGCAAGATTGTATATTCGGCAAGCTCTCCGTCTTCTGCCTGTTTCAGCTTTTCCAAGAAAGCGTCGTGTCCGGGGTTGGCAGTCGGTATGGCAACACCCGTATATACGACAATGGCTCCGCTCGAACTCAAAAGTTTGATACCTTCTTCCACAATACGAGTCGAGATACCTAGACCGAACCCCGCGCCGCCGTCTGCGTAAATGGGCAAATCCTTGCCATCGACGCTAGAAGCGATATATGGCGGATTGCTCATTATGAGATCAACACCCCTTCCCTTCATTTCTTCGGGCAAAGCAGCATAGAGGTCTGACTCGAAGAAATCGACATTCACTCCTGCCAGTTGCGCGTTGACACCGCCTAAGCTCAGTGCTTGAGGGTTCAGATCCAGACCTAGTAGTTTTGCATGCGGGTACGTTCGTGCCATGTGGATCGCTCCCGCCCCGGAGCCGCAGCATACATCGATGACTGAGCTTGGCGCTTGCGGGAGATGCCGCGAGAGGGTCTGCAGGAACGAGATAAAGAGATAAGTGTCTGGGCCGAAGAATACAGAGCTTGACGAGGCGGGGAAAGAAGAGTGGATGTAGTAGAGCGGGGTGGTGTCAGAGTCACGGTTTAGTGGATCTGGTAGGTAGAAGTTTGACACGCGGATGGTGGAGCGGTAGGTTTTGTCATTGTCCTCAGCAATGGCTGAAACTTTGCATAGTTGCTCGAAAATTGTATCGGGTATTATAGATTCGAGTGTTTCTCTGGGAGCGCATTAGTCTCGTTTATAGTGCATTCTCCAAAGCGCATCACGGAACTTACCTTGTGCATGCCAGATTCCATCCAAAGAAATCAGATGCAGTCTGCGCGTCTTCTGTCGGGACAATTGAGCGTCTTTTTTGGACTACTCTGCCTTGAGTTTCTGGCGAAGGGCATACAAAAACATAGTTCGACTTCGCCAAGTGTTGGGTAAGTGCCTGGAAAGCGGTCGATCCCGTCATAATCAGGAGAAGACTGATGCAATTGTTGTTCCGTAGAGAAGTTTATAACTCAACGTGGGCAGAGGCGCAGCCATTTTGTCTAGACCGAAGCGTGTGGTTAAAATGAATGGCATGCAGACAGGCACACTACGCCGCGGAGTGTAGGACGAGTCAATGTGACGTCGAGTTCCTATAGTATTAGACTGGAATGACGAGGTCTACGTTTAACCTGCTCGCGTCTTGGCCTACGACAATAAAAATCATTTTTGGGAACGCGATGCTGTACAGAGTAAATGCAAAAAGGGAGAACGCGAAAGAGCCTCTGCTTTTTTTTTTGGAGTGATAATCGGGCCAAATAGATGTAAAGATGCTAGTACGCGCAAAACGGACAATTTTGGTGGCAGAAATAGACATTTTGTGCATTGCGGGGTGCGTGCTGGCTAATCTCAAGTCATCTAGCTTACCTACAATCGTATGGTTCCACGATGGTATTGACACGGCGGGTACCAGCTGAATTGTACACCGTCACTGTTGGCAGCCTGATTTGTGCGGCCCATCTACCCGCAGATGGATCCTCCGCCACAGCTGGGCCGACCATGGAGAATAAATGTATAACATTGCCCGATGGCCAGGTTGAGGGTTCACTTGGACCTGTGGACATTACAAACTGCAACACTGCCACATTACAATGTATATTCTCCAAACAACCACGGCCGTTTTGATTGCATTCCTCGCAATTGTTGCATACAATGAGATTCGAAATCGTTTGGCGAGAAATTGGCCCAGGAGAAAAGAGTTGGAAACACCACATAGTCCTACCAGACCTGTTAGCACCGACACTATGCCATTCGTTCCGGATCACGGTTTGAACAAGTCTCTTAATTGCGCTGAACCCGATGTCATCGATGGAGATCTAGCGAGATTCAAGCAACTCTACTACAGGCTACATAATCTGGAGTACCACCCCGGGATTATACCCGAGTGTCGCGAACTGCTTCTGGAGTTATTCTCATCGACGATTGCCGACGCAACCAAGGAACCGGACAAGACCATTCTATCTGTCGAGCGCTTTTCACCCGATGGTTTGAAAGACTTTCTCGCCGCAAAAGATGCTGATGTCACCAATCGATGGGAGGAGTACCTCGCTCGGCGGCGGGGCGGACAACCGCGTGAGATGTTTGGAGACAAAGAGGAGGCCAAATGGTGGCTAAAACAAGCAGCCCCTGTCAAGTACGTGGATGGTGCTTGGCTTGGGCACATCAACAAGATTAGCACACCGTTCAAGTACCGTCAGATTACCAAGAACGCTTGGCAAGTCATGTCGGAAGAGCTGGGAGACGGGGATACTGCGAAGAACCATGTCCATGTCTATCGGGAGTTGATGGAAGACATTGATGCCAGGCTGCCTGAGGCCGATTCGCAAGATTTCATTCATGCCCGCCATGGATTGAATCAAGTGCGTTGCTGGAAGGCCGCTCTGGCCCAACTTACCATATCTCTCTTCCCACACGACTTTCTGCCCGAGGTCCTGGGGTTCAACATGGCGTACGAGAGCCTGCCTCTCCATCTACTCAAGACGGTCAAGGAGCTTCGCGAACTGCGCCTGAACCCCTACTATTTCGAACTCCACATATCCATTGACAATGCAGCCTCGGGTCATGCTGCCATGGCCATGGCTGCAGTGGCAAACTACATGAATGTAGTAGCAGAGGACCAGGGTGAAGAAGCGGCTCATGCTACTTGGAAACGTGTACAAGCTGGCTACGTCCTTGCCGACGGCTTACCTACGACTCCCGAGAGCCCTTCACTCGAATCAAAAGTCGAGGAACCATTCCCCCGTACCGACACAGAAGCTCAAGTAGTAGCCATCTTTGCAGCCAAAAGCTCTGTAGCCCACAAAATCCACTGCAACAGCCGTCTCCACATCGGCAGGCGCTCTCTCGTAGATTGGCTAGAACCCAACGCCTTCAAAAACCCAACATGGCAGCGCGACTTTCTCCACGACCTCAGCAACTGCAGACCCTGGGTAATCAAAGGCCACAGCACCCAGAGCCGGCTCATCAAAGAACTCTCCTGGGAAGGCAAAATGTTTGGCAGCTTCACGGAGAACGAAGTGTGCATCGTCTCCGCCTGGATCAACGGGCTCGCTTCACCACCAGCCGCAGTCTTCGCTCCGGACCTCCTCGCTGCTGCTGCTGCTGATCACAATAATAATCATAATGTAGACTTGCATGCAGAGCCCTTGGACATCCTTAGGCACTACCCGGTTTTTCGCCCACAGGAGCATCTCACGGCGCGCCCATTGGGCCATCGCGGGATTGACTGGGTGCCCAAGTTTGAATTTGGTAAATTGCATCTGGGCAGTCTGCTCCCGCTGTGGTTCGCGGCGCCGGCGCTGCTCGAGGCGTTGCCGGCCGTGCCGGTGCGCGCGGCAAGCACGTTTGGATCGGCCGTTGTTCGTGTTTTGCGCGCTCAAGCTGGGTTCGGTGCCGAAGGCGCCGGTGTAGCGGGCATGGATGAGGTCCGTCGCACGGATGATGGCGAGGCAGTTGGCATCGTGGAGCTTGGCGTGGAGCTGTGCCGTAACGCAGGCGTGCAGCCGCCGTGTAATTTGCGCCAGGCAGTGTCGCTGGGCGAGCCCGGGCCGGCTGCGTTTGCGGAATGGATGGTTGCGACGAGTATGCGGTGGCTCGTGCATCGGGATGCCCTTGTGGGTATGACTTGGGCGTTTGTGGAACTACACGAGGCCTGCGCCCAGTGCAAAGCGGACGTCGCGTTGTTATCAGCCAGGAGCATGGCCGTGTTGCAGGAGATTGCGATTAGAGAAAGGAAGGGTCTGGAAGTGTGCAGGAACGAGATATACCAGCATAAGCAGCGTCGGGCGGATTTTCTGCGCGGAGTTGCAATAGGTCGGCGGGCCATTGAGTCATGTTTTACAAAGGAGAAAGAAGAAGAAGAAGAAGAAGAAGAAGAAGAAGAAGAAGAAGTCACTCAATGGTAGATGAGATGGAAAATGAAAAGTTTTTCAAGTCAAGCTGAAGAATCAATTGATACCGTGCGCAATGCCAAAGAGACAAAGACGGTGACCGGAAATGAGAGATATATACGAATTCCACCACAAACTGAGCTATATACAGTCTCCCACACAAAAATTCATTTACAGTAAAGGGACCTCGCAAAGAGCCGAGCCAAGAGGGCTCTACTTCTTGAGGGTAAGGAGACCGGGCCTGTAAGGGAGGCGGTCGTAGTCGCCGCCAGAGTTGGGGGCACGGCCCTGGTACAACAGCTGCAGGTTGCAAGGGTCGACGGTCATGGTCTCGTCGTTGGTGACCTTGACAAGATCTCCGTGGGAGATGTCGTTGGTCCAGGTGGCACCGCTGTTGGCCTTGCCGGCGAAGGGGTTGCTCTCGGTGGCAGCGTTGGGAGACCAGCTGCCGCCGAGGCTGGAAGCGGTGAAGGAGCGGAAGTAGCGGCCGCCAGAGCCAATAGCCTCGACAATCATGAGGTAGCCGCCACCCTTGACAGTGTAGACCTGGACCGCCTCGAAGAGGTTGTTGGAGGTGTCGCTCATGACGATAGTCGAGGCAGTGCCGAAGCTGCCAGGGAAGTTGGCCTTTGGCATGCTGGCACGGTAGATCTTGCCGTTGTCACCGGCAAAGAAGAGGTACATGTTGCTGGCGTCACCAATGACAGTCTGGTCAATAGCACCAGTGCCGCTGCCGGTGATCTTGCCAGAGAAGAGAGTCTGGACGGCACCCCAGCCGTTGGGGTTGGTGGCGTCGCTCGAGGTCCTGTAGGAGAAGGTGGTAGGTCCCCACTGGTAGGCCATGACCCAGATGCTCTTGGGAGCGAAGTAGAAGAGGGTAGGCGCAACGGCAGCGAAGGGCGTGGCAGTCTGGGAGGCCGAGGCCATGTCGTTGAAGTTGGCGAGGGGGCTGAAAGCCATGGATCCGTACTTGGATCCGGTGTCGTGGTTGGTAGCATAGACGAGGTGCTTGCCGTTGACACTGGAGATTGTGAAATCCTTCAAGTTGGCCCATCCAGACTTGGGCTGGGCGAGAGCGCCGGAGGAGGTCCATTTGTAAGAGGTAGGAAGCTTGCAGCTCTGGGCCGAAGCAGTGGAAGCCAGAAGGGCGACGGCAGCAGCCGAGAAGCTGAGGTCGGGAGTGAAACGCATGTTTGGTTTTTTTTGGGGGAGGGGGTTTGGTAGTTGGTGGGTTGAATGAGTGAATGTGTTGCTGATGAGCTGGGTGAGGATTAGAGCCACGGCATGTATACGATAATTATACCTCGAGCGAGGCTGTCGGGCCTACGAATCAAAGGGCAGACCGTGCATCGCATCACGCCCTGCCCACCGAGCACCTGAGGGTTGGCCGATTCGGGACTGGGCCCGGGAAGACAGAGGCCCTGAGCGTGGAAATTGAAGCTGCACACTATGCGTCTACTCTCGGTATGGCATATTGTTCCGTCGGTGTAGGTATATTAGATTACATGATGTTTCAAAGGAATTGACGCGACCGCACGGGCGGCAATTGTCCGCAATGCGGGGAACGCACGGCAGCGCGCGGAAACAAGTGAGGCTGGGCGATTCCTTAATCTGCCGCTGTATGCATGCTTGCATGCTCATGCGGGTGCTTGTGTGCTGCACCCGATGGCTTGGCGGCCATGTCTTGACGTCGACGTCGATTCGGCTGGCCTGCCACGACTGTGCCACCGCTGGGCCACCGCTGTGCCACGACACCACAGAAAGCTGCCCTGCTGCGCTGATTGCCAGGCCCCAATCTCGGCGGCACTGCTCCAGGAGGATGCTACCGGCTGTTTACCAAATCCGGGAGTGTTCCCACCCGATGCTGGCCCCCCACTCGAGCGAAACGTCAACGCGCGACGAAACACCCGTGGCCGCAATCTACAAGCATGACGGCCCGTGGCGCAAAAGTGCCACCAGTCCAAGGCCTGCCTTCGCTGCGCCCACAAGTCAAGACTTGGACCTAGCGGGGTTGAGGTTTGGCATTGCTTGATTGAGGGCCAGGGCGCGAGAAATGTGTCCCTACACCTACGTAAACAGTGCCCTGCGCCTTAATCACCCAAACCCGAAAACGACCATTCTGGTGCTACAGCAGGGAGCCGCCCAAAGGACACGCATCCGCTGTTGTGAAAACTATAGCTGACGCAACACTATCCGGCCATCGGTAGGGGGACGTTGCCACACCGCACGCCCAACTCCACTAACCACCATTCCCGCTCCATGGCCACGAGGCACGTGGGAGGAGGGCGAGCTTCTAGATCGACTCGTGGAATTTGTTCGCCCGCACAGATTAAAAAGTAGCTGTAGCCACAGCGCTTGCATGCACATGGTGCACGGTAGCCCTGCCAAGGCGGTCGTGAGCGTTGCCAATCCGACCCCATGTCAAAGGAGCGGGCTGGACAAAAGATGCTCAAAACTGCTACTTGCACACCCGCTTCGTCTCCAAAGCGCCAGCTTCTTACCACCCAACCAATATCAAGTAGGGTGTAAACAGCAGTCTGGCCCAATGAGCCCTTGGTCAAGAAACCTGTCCCTATCATTCTTTGGCAATCCATCAAATCCCGAACCTCCAACCCGGGATGTTGCCCGCCAATAGCCGTCCCTGCGAGGTCGTGTGCGAGGTGGATTCTCTCCGTCCGGGGTTTTTTCTCCACGTCGGCTTTTGAACGTTGCAAAGCTAGCTGAAGCAGCTGTGCTGGGCGCCCAGAATAGTACGAGCGGGGTGCCCCCAACACTACGAGAGCAGCTCTACGTGATGATACTAGATTCCCGCCATATGCACCATCTGCGCCGTACGTTTATGAGTGATTATTTCCGACTGGAGGATTTTAGTCCTTCCATCTGGTTATTGGTTCATGTTACCCGCTAGCCACTCATCTAGTATCTGGATTGTCCCCCCCCCCTTTTTCCTTTCTCCGTAGCCTTTCCTCCCTGCAGATTGAAAACCCGGCTAGCGTGTACTAAACACAAACATCCGAGGTTCAACATGTAGAAAACTGCGTGGACTGAGCGAATTCCCGTCTCAACCATGTTGACCCATCTTTCTCTGCTTTCCCCAGCTCGATCCTTGTCGTCTGCGTTGCCCCGAATTTGTCGCTACCCAGTGTAGCCTCTTCTACCCACCCGCTACCAGACTAGCCTTGACGATACACGCCCAGGGTAGCCTATCAATAGGCGTCTTATACGCGCCCACTTCTACATGATAGCGCGTGCATCATAAGAAAGTCGGCCCCATCTCCCCTGTGCGTCACGAACGGTATTCTGGAATGCCCACCGCCAAGAACAACCCCCCGGGCGGCCAGTGACATGCGCGCACGTGACACCCACTCTCGTGTCCACTCCATCTGTAACAGCTGATGAAACAGAACAAAATCGACAATCAATGGCAAACAGGTCGACAAAGCATCCAATAATCTATCTGTGGCTTACGCAGATCACGTCCTGCCGCTTTTTCCCGTTGCTCTCCAACGAGCTGTCGCGTGTAGCGTACGTTTAGACTTTCGAGTTATCCCGCCATCGGCCAAAGTTTAAATCGTACCGGCGGGCTGGCACTTAGCCTTACTACTAAGCTTTTTCGCGTAGGGTTACTCAGGCGCGATGGCATGGTCTCTGGTCTAGGTATATATTTGCGTTTGTGCCTGGCTTTTACGAGCGGTGATGCAGACATGGTATGGCCAACGAATAGTGAGGAAGACTTCTGTTTCGTTGTAGCAGTGGGTATGCCCGTTTGGATCATTTATTGTCCTGCTCACTGTACAGTGGTGGTGGTCTGATGTCCTCTTCATTTGCAACGTTGCATTAAGTAGGTATCCACAGAGCGCACTGATGTTGCAGAGTAAGCTTCATCAAGCAATGTGCCCAGAGGCAAATACAACGGCGTTGCATCATGGCCCTGGCGTACCTGGAACTTTTTTTTACAACTACTTCAAATCAAAAGAATCGCCGTTGGGGGTTGAGTAACTGCATATGCAAATAGGATGGACTTGAAGTTCTTGCTGAGAGGGCATGTCGCAATCAAGAAGGGTTAGCATGATCCCTGGTTGTGATGTTCCGAGAGAATCCAAGATGAGTGCGCCCAATATAATGAGTTTTGCCGCTCCTATCGGTCAGACTGATCCTTCGTTGGTGGAAATTTCTCACCATACTTCATGGGTGTCCGCAAGCCAGAAACAATGCCTGAGATGTAATCAGTAAGAAATCTGAAATATAGTAAGCTTATGCACATACTGATGATTATGTGTCCCCCTATACCCCGGTGCCTGTCTCACTACCAACGGGGTTGGCGACTTTTGCGTTTCCAATCTACACGGTTTCCTGTCGCTTGGGCTTGGTCTTGTTCTTTTGCACTTTTACCTGTTCATAGGTAGACGCCATCATCGCCCTCGTCTTGCGCTGGGGTGCCGTTGGTGCCCTCTTCCCTCGCCGCGCCATTCGTCACAGCAGGCGCACTTCCATTGGCCCTTTTCTCGTCTTCCTTTGGCCTCCAGGGCAGACCTCGCACGTCCTCTACCTCGTGCTTGATCGCCTCTTTTCTCTCTTCAAACCTCTTCATGACCTGCCTGTTTTCCAGAAGCGCCTCGTAGCAGTCCTTGTCATCATGTTCGCGCGCAAACTCCTCAAGCTGCCGGTTGCTTGATTCGAGATGCATGAGTTGATTTGTGAGTTCCGAGTATTTCGCGTAGAGTGATTCAACAGAAAGGTCTTCAAGCGCTTTTGAAAACCGTGTGAAGGAGATGGGCGCAGCGTCGGCAGACATGGTTGATGTGAATACGGGAAACCGGCCTGGACTTGTGGATGTGTTTCTGGGTTTACGTAGTACCGTGGAGGTAGCGAGCGATCCGTTGCTTTGGGTGCGAGAAGTTTAAAGTGCGAAGATGCGGTGGTGGCGGAAGTAGAAAGGTAAAGCTGTTGTTGCCTGAAAGTTGTGGTGGGGTAGCTAACGCCATGAACGATTGACCCCACTTTCACTCACGGTAGTTGCAGTGAGTGGGTGATTACGAGGCAATATCTGGAAACAACTTCCAATCGTTTTGAAGGACAGGTGTGGTTGACAGTGCAGGAACCATTCAGGTGAATAAAAATTTCAGTATATAATTATGTATAGCTTCAATATATGCTAATCATGGCACTTTGGCGGAGTGGTTAACGCGCTGGCCTGCTAGTCCCATTAGGGAGAGTCAGCCAGTTCCTTCGGGAGCGTGTGTTCGAATCACACAGGTGTCGCACCAACCACGCATTTTTTTGCTTTTTGTCAGCCCCTCGCCATGGTTATTTTGCGGGTGTTTCTTTAACGGTTGATCCCTGTACGAAACTCTTGCTCACATAATTGATTTTGTGGTTTGTGTGATACTTTTTGCAACACTTAATCTTCATACTTGATTCCAATCACATCAGTGATTGGAATTGGCAAAAAACGGACAAACAACAATGGCGAGACTAGAGAAGCTGCCAAGTTTAGGAATTCAGCGACTTGAAGAAAACCATTGTCGGAGTATTGCGACTCATGCAGACGTTGTATTCTACCCATCATACCTTGAAACTCAATAAATTGTCCTCATGACGAATAAATCCAAATTAGCAGAAAGGCACCGTACGTGTAGCCACAGATCAACACAACATCATAAGCCAGACTCTCCTGCATTTTCAATGATGCACAGTACTCAACTGATATTCTCTGGTACTGTCTCCACTATCTCCCTGGGTTCATACCAGGCATCAGGTCTGGCTTATCGAGCACCATGCCCCTAAGCAGAATCCACTGTCTCAGGCCCTCCCATTCCTCGCCCTCCTCATCACCTCGTCTCCACTCCTCCTTGAACCCCCACGCACACGCAATGCGATCCAACGCCGCACGCTCATCCTCTCTCAGATAGCGATCCAGAAGCGGCACACCGGGTCGCCAGACAACGCGGTCGTGATGGTCGTTATATGTAGTCAAGGCGACAAATCCAAGAGTACCGGTACACATGACGTAAGTACTGAGACCAGCGAAAGCGTAGAGTTTGAACGTCCACGGGTCGATGAAGCCGCTGTATACAGAAAGTTCCTGCGCAATCATGTAGAGAGCGAGGGGTGTGATGCCCGCTAGAATTCCTGGGAGTCCCAACTTGGTCACCATGCGGTGGCGCCGCCAAGCGGGGGCGCGGTAGGTGTGGTCGACGACATCCAAGGCCAGGGCAAGGTCCTTTGCGTCGATTGCGGCCGTGAGCGCTTCGTCGGCGAGATCGGCGGGAATGGCTTGCTTTGCGGCCTTGGGGGAGGGCCGGGAGAATTTGGGGGGCGAGGAGCCTTCGACTGGGACAGGCTTGTTTGCGTAGAGGTAGAGGGCTTCTGGGATGGTTTTTGGGTGGGCGAGGAGCCGCTGGAGGTGGATGTATTGGGCGAGGACATTGGGAGAGAGGAAGACTTTTTCGTGCTTGATTAGGTCTTCGGCGAGCTTGGAGAGGTAGGATGGTGATGGGAGTGCGTCGAGGCCTAACTGCTTTGATCTTATTTTCTTTTCAGTCTTTTCAACGTCATCACTGCCGAGTCCGGAGAGTATTGCTCCCGCTGAACTCTGTCTTATGGGCCCTTTTGTTCGCGAGGGCTGGCGGGACCGTATCGCTATAGCGTTTTGCGCAATCTCTGTTAAACCTTCGAGTACTTCCAAGACCTTTGCCTCTGGTTCCACCTTGGCGGAATCGTAGATTTCTTTTATTCGAGCCTCCACCGCCGCCAAATTTGTTCTCAGCGTTGCGATGCGCTCCGACGTCTGAAAGCTTTCGTCATCGCCTCTTTCAGCTGCAGGTGCCGCCTTCCGGGCAGTCGTCGTAATGCTTCGTACCTGTGCCCGGTTGACTAGAGAGGATGGCGCAGTTTGCCGCCGTGTCGCGGGGACCTTGACGGCTGATGTGAAGCGGAACGCGCGGCGACTTCTAGGCTGCCGTAGTATGTAGTCGCATAATTGACATACTGGGCGCGATTGGGGGCGCATTGGTAATTTTCCAGGGTTCATCGGGTCTGGTCGAGGCCACAGCGGGCGCGGTGAAGGTCGGGTGACGCAGCGGTGGGCGGCCGAGGATTGGGATGCCAGCTGCCAAGCTGTGACGGAATGTTCCCACCACAACCATCACTCAATCACCACACTCTATCACACGCCAACACTCGCAACTAGGTAGCGAGCGACTGCACATATATCCAAAATCTTTACAAAACAGCAAAAAACACCGAAATCAAATCGAAGCGCGACACATATCCCACCATGCCACCACCACCCCCTCCGCCTCCGCCCATGCCGCCCATGGGTCGAGGAGCTGGAGGGCCACCGCCGCCACCGCCCATGCCGGGGATGAAGGCGCCGGGAGGGAAACCGCGTTCAGGAGCAGGAAGAGTATGTTGCGTCCATGGCGCGGGCAGGCCAGACACCGCGCCTCTGGCTGTTGGGCATCAAGAGAGCTATCGCTAATGAGACACAGGGTGCACTTTTAGGAGACATTAGCAAGGGCATGAGGCTGAAGAAAGTCACACAAATCAACGACCGGTCGGCGCCAATAGTAGGCAAAGTAAGCGGTGGGGTGAGTGCAGCGCCCATGGGAGCACCAGCAATTCCCGGTATGGGCAAGCCGCCTGCAGTCCCTGGGTCTGCGCCGCCAGTTCCCGGAGGAGGAAACCGCGCGAGGAGCAACAGTGATACTGATAGCGGTGCTGGAATGGCTGCGCCACCGCAGCTGGGAGGGTTGTTCGCGGGCGGGATGCCCAAGCTGAGGAAGTCGGGCGGTGTCAAGACTGGCGCGAACCAAGACCATGCGCCATACCTCTCAGATCCCGAATCAAATCGCGCTTCAGCGCCCAAACTACCACGAGGAGCAGCACCAAAACCTCCAGGAGCGCCCCCCTCAGCTCCTCCTGCGCCGCCAGGTGTACGGCCAGGTATCAACGTCCTTCGCGGAGAGTCGCGGCCGTCTTCAGTAGCCAGTATCAGTGGAAAGCCCAAACCACCACCGCCAATTGGAAAGAAACCACCTATCCCACCTCCCTCGTCTCGAAAGCCATCTAACCTTGCTACTCCGTCGCCAGCTCCGTCGCCAGTTCGCGCACCGCCCGTGCCAGGGAGCGCCCCTCCTCCACCGCCTCCAGTTTCCACACCTTTCGCACCACCACCACCACCGCCGCCGCCGCCCCCTGCATCAACTTCGCCACGACCCGCTGGACTTCCTCCAGCGCCCCCGCCCCTACCTCCTTCGCCAGCGCCACGAGCACCAGCACGGTCGACACCGCCCCCACCGCCTCCACCAGACGACGACGAGTATGACCCTTATAAATACAACTCTCACGCTCCCTCGGCACCTGCACCGCCACCACCACCACCTCCTCCAAATGGTCACACGCCATCACTCGCAGAAATAGCAGCCCGAAATAATGCCTTTGGCCACTCAACGCCCGCCACACCGCCACCACCTCCTCCGGCCTCACTACCAAGCGCCCCCGCGCCTCCCTTGCCCGCCGTCGCACCCCCAAGCCGATCGTCGACCCCCTCGCGCTCCATCATGGACCCGGCCTCGTACACATTGACAAACGGCGGCGGATCCAGCATCAAGAGCCATGGCAGTTCGGGTGGTGGCGGCCAAAAAGGAAGAGTCCGACCCATCCACGACTTGCGCTGGCGCTTCCAGGACGAAGGCCAGTTTCCCCGTCCCCGCGAATTCACGGGGTCCACGAAGAAATATCGTGCTGGAAGGGGGAGCAGTGTTCCGTTGGATCTTAGTGCTTATGAGTGAAGGGAGAAAGAGACGCTTGGTTTTGCTTTTGTAGACACAAAAAAAGTTTCCAGAGGGCAAGAAAAGCTTTGAAGGGGGGGGGGAAGGGTTAAGGGGGAACATTGTTGGCAAGTGCGGGGGTTGTGTGTT
>JALPSE010000194.1:775-48124 GCA_030558545.1 Bipolaris gigantea | reverse complement strand
CCGATTAGGAATAGCTCTAATATTCAGCTAGTTATCATAGTTTAAAAACTTGAACTTTCAGCAACAGTTTTTTTCCATGTCACCCCTCTGTATATTAATTAAACGCTGTATAATAGAAGAAGTTGATAATTGGAAATGCTTAGTCTAATCTGTTATAAAGTTTATAATCAATATCGAATGGACAGAATAGTAAGTAGCTACTAATATTACTCATTTAAAGGATAAGTGTAATATAACTCTCAGCAAAATCTAGCTTAAAGAGTTAGGCGGTATGATTAATGCCTCTTAATAACGGATAGGATTTTACTACTATAGAATCTTGGTACTAAGCATAGAGTTACTTATGTAGAAAATAAAACCTCTTACTATATTAGTAGCTATCTTTAGATACTTTATATAATAAAGTAAGAAGTACTTAGCTATATAAGTATTTTCTATAAGGCTCTAAGATATTAAGAAAGCGTTATGACTAAAGATAATCTTTACAAAAGAAGAGATAAAAAATAATTCTCTTTCTATCTATGATTATATATTAAACTATCTATATAAAGAAAGGAAAGAAATGACTCGCTCTAAGAGACGCTGAGGTAGACTATTAGATTAAGTTAATACTAGATAAGAATAGAGGAATACTAGAAATTCTAGATAGACTACTCTATAGAATATTAAGAGATAAGCTTCTTATACTAGAGGAGACGCTCTAAAAGCTACTTAATCAATAATTTATCTATATAAGTAATTTATCTACTACCTTCTGTATTATGTTTATATAATAGCCTAGTAATAGACTATAATTCTATATAAATTCTAGATATAAAATATCATAAGCTAAACAGACTATTACTATCTTCTACTTATCTATAAAATATTACGCTAAGTTAAATATATATAAGGTAGTAAACTAAGCTGGACGTTTTAGTAGCTTTCTGATATATTTATATAGTAAAAGGCTAAGAATCGATAACTACCTTCTGGATATAGTTTAGGTTATATAAATAGCTAATAATGTCTTTAAGACTTACTAACATGCTAAGTATATTCTAGTAGTATATAAACTGGATAGTATAGACCTTTTTAGATAACTTTACCTTAGCTTATTTAGATAATATCCTTATGTATACGGACGGCGTGATATATTAATACTATAAATATATATAATATATAGTAGAACGCCTCTAAGTAATAGAATTTATAGCTTACACTGAAGAAATATAAGTTTTACGTCTAACATGTAAAATACTTGGAATTTATTTTATAAATAGTGAAGGGAATCTCTATAGACCTAGATAAGATAAAGGGGATGTAAGACTAGAAAGTACTGATAACTATATAAGAAATCCTAAGGTTTTTAGTCTTTCCTAACTTCTACTATAGACCTATCTCTAGCTTTCTATAACTTAAGGAACCGCTTATATAACTGATAAAAAAGAATAAGCTATTTAAATAGAAGTATATATATGAATCTAGCTTTACAACTCTAAGAGGAGCTTTCCTCTTAGATAAAGTGCTAGTTACGTCAAATCTAGAATATTATATAATCATTAAATATAACTTCTCTAGATATGCGATAAAATAGTACTACTCTAAGAAGTTAAGAAAACTTTATATATAGTAGCTTATTTCTCTTATAGATGAATAGTTTCTAAAGCGAAGTATCTAATCTATAATAAGAAACTACTAGTATTCATAGTATATTGTAAAGAATGGAATATAGAACCGAGAAACGTATATAAATTCAAAATTATTATAGACTATAAGAATCTTAAATTCTTTATGAAGAAATAGAAACTCTTAGAACGCTATATATAATAGTTTCGAGAGCTAGCTTAATTTCTAAACCTACGCCTTGAATACTACTCTAGTAAAGAAAATATAGAATGAGATAATTAATATTGATATAATTAATATATACTAAAAGATGCTGAAAATAACTCCTACGTCTTAAGAGAACTTATAATACGGATACTTATATATACTTAAAACCCTATCCTAGCGTTACATATATAATATTTAGAAATACTTCTAGCATCTCTTATACTTCTCTAATAACTAAAACTTTAAAAACGAATTTAGTTATTCTAGAACTATACTATATAAATAGATTTACTATACTTGAAGATTGATTTAATAGTATAAAGAAGAAACGTTTACTTATAAGCGTAAGATAAGTTATAGTTTCCTTAAATCACTATATAATAAATAAGAAAGACTAACTCTATTAGTAATAAAAGGTATATATTTCTAAAGATAAACTACTCTATATAGAGATAATTTAAGTAGCGTACCTCTCTCTATTATGAGATTATCTAGAATAGAAAGAGATACATAGAATTACTATATAAGAATAGTACTAGCTAAATCTAAGTAATAATACCTATTACGTTATACGAAACTGTAGGTTATCCTAGAAAAGTAGTCTTCAGTAAGAAAGGCAGTATAGATATTTATAACTACTACTAGTATCTAGTTATTTATAGTAACATCTTATAGTAGACTTTGTTATAGAACTACTACTATTATAAAAGATAATAAACCTAATAGTAGTAAAAGTCTATCTAGATGAGGGTATTATACTTATTTCTATAGATAAAATCAAGATAATAGACGTAGCTTAGGCGTTTATGTAAGAAGTTTACTACTATTATAGCCTACTATAGTTTATAACTTTAGATAGAGGCCTTTAATCTATAAGCTCTCTATTGAAATAGATGTTCTAGCTTATAAGAATCTAATGAAATCACTCTACCATCTGATGTCTATAAATATAAAGATTTACTAAATATCTAAATAGTAAGATTACAGCTATTATGTAAATATTCTATAACTATAACTAAGATAATCTGATATAACTCTCTTCTCTTCTAGATCTTATGCTAAACTTTTATATCAATATACCTACTAGGGTATTCTTATTGTTTCTATATTATAGTTAATATAATACCCTCTTTCTATAAGAGTTGGATATTATATAGACATTAGATATAGTAGATACTATAAAAGAATTTACCTATGTAATTGGTACAACTTTAATTTAGGCTATATCTATAGTAATATATACTAAATAGGGATAAAAACGCTGACCTAACGAATTCTATATACTAGTGCCTATCTATTAAGTTAAAAACTAAGTATAGCTAGATCTACGCCACGTACGAACTATAAGATTAAGTAAGAAACTAGACTAGAAGGAAAGAAAATTCTAAGAAGTACGCGTATAAGATCTATATTAGATAGAACTAGCTAAACTTTAAATGACTAAGACCTATCATATAAATAAGCTGCGTCTTACTATAAATAACTCACTTCTATCTTAGTAGATAGATAACTCTAATTGAGCAGCTATTATGATATAAGATGACCATAAAGACGTATACCTTAAATAGAGAGTATAAAGTATTATCGATAAAAAAACATATAGAGAAGAAATAGAAAACTTTACCTATCACATAGGCTGTTAAATATCTATATAGAAGCTAGCTACTGATCTTACCAATACTACTATACTTTAATACCAGGTAATGTATATTTAGTCTATATAACTTCTGAATAACTAACTTTTATAATGCTAGTTAAAAGAAACTAACTTACTGTATAAGTAAAGAATCAGTAGAACTATCTAATGTTGAAGACTTATAGCCTCTGCTATTATCTATGGTAGAAGCTATATAACTATAAGTAATAGAATAATAAGTACTATAATCTAGCTAAACATAACTCAAGTAGACCTTACACTATTTAACTAGAATTAATACAGAGGGGTGACATGAAAAATATATGTTCTTGAAAGTTCTGGTTTTTAAACTGATATAGCTCGACGAATATAGGAGCTATTCATAAACGGGATAGCTTGTTGTAAAGCTAGGAAGAAGCAGTCGTACCGAGAAAGACTAAGTGCTTACCTAGTCAGCAAGACTAAAGCTAGAATCAGCTCTAAAGTAGATCTATAAGAAAATACTAGTTTTAAGCTGAAATATCTCTTTATTAGACGTATAAAAACTGGCTAGCAAAAATATCTATTTTAGATCTATAAATCAAGATTACGTGACTTAGATCTTAGCTATAGTTTATCACCTAATTAATATATTATAACATTCAGAAAAAATTAGAGTAAGCTTAGTTAAGCAGACTTACTAATCTTACTTAGTAAGATTAAAGTACATATTCTGATCTTTCTTGAAAAAGATTTCAAACCTTAATATCCTTAAAATGGCTATAAAGTTTTTAACGTTTAAAGTAGAAGTTGATTATTTATGTAACGAAATATCACTACCAAAGATATTATTAATATATCAAATAGACCTGATATATCTATTTATACCGCTATTAGTTGAGTTGAAAGAAAAAGAAGCTTAAAAACCTGCTAAAAATAGCTAAAAAAGGGAAGGTTTCAAAGGTTACTTCTAGAGTCAAATAAGCAGTTGATAGAGAGTTAGCTAGAAGCCCTAAAAAACAAAATAAGATATTACTAGCTAAAAGTAAACCAAATTTATCTGCCAGAAGCTTATAGCAACTTTTAGAAGCAGAAGCTTATCATTATAACATTACTTAATAAAAAGCATTTTTAAACAGTTTAGAGGCTAAAAATCGTCTTAAAAACGCTAAAGAAATGGATAAAGAGGTCGAAAAAATGATTTAGAGTAAAATTATGTGTTCTAATCAGTTAGTAATATAACGCAGGCATGGTTGTAGGGACAAAGATATTAGAATAAGGTATAATTTCAACCTTAGTAAGAGATACATTTCTATAGATGATATAAGTAAGTTTTAACATAGTTCGACAAAGCTATTCTATTCCAATTAATATCTAGTCTTTTCTATCAATTTAGATGTTTTTTATCTAGCTTACAAATAAAGTTATAGACCGCGATATTACGATTTGTTTTAAAAGAGCTATCAAGATAGATAGTGGTTCTAATTTAATAGTCGTTGAAACGCTAGAAATAACGATCAATTAGAATAATTACTATTATCTAATAAAAGCTCTGATACCTTAAGTTGAACTAAATATCAAACGTAGGTAGTCTAATTAACTATTTTTTTAACCTAACTAGTTTTTTATGAAACAACTATAATAGTTACAAATATTCTAGTTACTATAAGTTATAATAGAGACTAATAGGTATCTAGTTTAGCAATATGAGTAAGAGAACTCTAAAATTTATAAAACTAAAAACGTTTTAAGCTAGTTTAAAAGAAATAAGTTAAGCTTTATCAATATTATTCTTATAGATTAGATTTAAACTAGAAAGAAAACGGTTATAGGTTACTTAAAGACCGTCTCAATAAAAGAAAAGCAAGTTTTCTAGACATTAGGCTTGATAAAGAGAGCGTTAAAACGTTTGAATAAGCAATTTTAGAAGAGTAGTAAGCTATTATATAACAGGTAATAGATAAATGTATTTTATCTTTACCTAGCCGTCATAGTCAGGTGATAGAAGCTAAAGACTGGTATACTAAGTATTAGTAGCTATTGTTACTTAGTTATTAATAAAAAATAGGTTATATCAAAATAAGGTCTTTCTTTTTTAATTCTCATTAATTTAGTTAAGACTGTAGATTCTCATAATCATATACTAATAGTTTATTATACTATAGTATAGAAAAAATATACTCCTGTGGGAGGAAATATTTAACTTGAAGTTTGTGTTTTTTTTAAAGATCTATTATAGAGCTGATTCCAGCCTTAGCCGCGCTTATTGAGCAGACACTTAGCCGTCTCAAGTAAGACCGCTCCTTCTTAGCTTTAAACTAAGCTATTCCAATCAGGAATAGCTCTTATATTCGTCGAGTTATATCAGTTTAAAAATTAGAACTTTTAAGAACTTTTTTTTTCATGTCACCCCTCTGTATCAAAACAAGTATAGACATATTGATTAGACTTTCTCTATAGATATCTATATTAAGTATAAATCTCATATCTTGAAAGCGCTAATAGATTAAGTAAAGTAGAAAGACTTTCAGCTCTACTAAAAGCTTCATATAGTATCTAATATTTATAATAGTAAGACTATCCAGAGGTTGAAATAAAAAGTAGTATAAACATATAGAATTACAAATAAAGCGCCCGTAACTAATATATAAGAGATTTTAAAGAATTAATTGTTACATTAACTCTATATTAGAAGAATCCAACTACTTTTTCCTATAGAAACAAGAAAAGTATTCTTATTATAGATGGAGTTGGATACAATAGAATAGGAAAATTAGTTGAGATTATACTATAGAGAAGCTTTTGGAGGAGCTTAGCATAGAATTAAATAAGAGAACTATAGCTAATAAAAAAAAGAGTAGTAAGACTAAATCTAATGAGTTATGAAGTAGCTCTAAAGCTAAGCTCATACTATTAGCTGATTAGCTAGCTAGAAGAAGTAAAAAGATCAAGAAGAAAGTATAGGTATAAAGAGCTCTCTACTATATTATTCTTTAATAAGATCTACTCTTTTATACTCTTTCTTTTTCTGAAGTACTAAATAAAAAAGAGGAAATAATAGAATAGTTTAAATATAGAGTGTAGGTACGTATAGGCGTATCTAGATATTATATTAATAGTATTCTTTAGCCCTAGAAGTGTATATAAGATGTTTTAAGAGATATTCCTTCAGTTTCTTTATTATTCTTATAGATGATTTACTAAGTTCTACTAAAAGTAGATTAATAGGGCTAAGCTATTAGAGGAGAAGACGCTTATACTAGTATAGAGTTTTATATATACTTCTATATGAAACTTACTTCTAGTGTTAAATAACTCTAAAGGCTATACGGTATCCCTCAATAAGAGGTAGGAATGAATCAAAAAGATATAATTCTGTCTCCTAGAAAAACTAGACTAAATCTTATATCTTTATTATTACTTATTCCTCACTTAGAGCACACTACTACTTTCTCTTGATTTAACAGCCATTCTGTTCTCGCACATCTAACACCTGTCTATTATAATCAGGAGAGAACTTAGTTAAGAGAACTAAGTTTTTCAAGATAGTGGAGTTTTCTTATATTAAATATTCTATCTATATATTTATTTTAGAGATCTCTACCTAAGAGAACTTATTAGATTCTCTTTCAAATCTACTTCCTCTGCTTTAATAGTAGGCTATTCAGCACCTATTCTGTTTTATTATATTTACCATATTTATCAAGTGATTTATTTCAACAAGTTTATTGTACTAGTAGTATTTCAGTTAGCTATAGCAATCAATTTCTAAACTAATTCAATCTTAATACCCTCTATATCTCTACCATAGCGCATTATTTGGAACTTTTCTAAAGTGGATCTATCTTATACAGAGTAGAGGTTCTAACTCTTACGGATGTAGTTGATAGAAGATTAAAATAATCAAATTTAGAAAAATATTCAATTTATAGTATAAGAAAAAAGATTAAATATAGATATACCTAGGAGTTTAATATAATCTGAATAGATTATAAGAATATTATCTCAATAAGTGTCACAAGTAGTAGTGGGTTACTCATATATTATCTAAGTCTAGAAGTAACTTTTTGATTAGTATTAGTCATAGTATCACATGGAGGTATATCAGAGTGCGTGTAGATATTAAATAGTCTTAATTAAAAATAGATACCTACAGGCTTTATATAAAAGGATAATAGAAAACAATAGAACTAACTATTATAGAGAGTAGGTATATATAGTTAGTGTTCTACTAATTTAAGTTAAATTCTAGTTCGGATCTCGTTCTAATCTAATCAGCGACGGACACTAGGCCGTTTTATAAATAACGTCCGAACTAGAGTATAATCCAAATAAGTAGATAACTAACTAGATATATCTACTCTCTATGATAAATAATTGGTAGATTTCTAAAATGCTCCAATGTAATGCCTAAAGATATCGATTTTAGATCAAGACTAGTTCATTCCATGCGCACTTCTGTATAACTTTCAGTGATACTACAACTAATACAAATCTCACTAGTTATACTTATGCTCTTATATAATCTCAAGTATCTTACTACTACTAGTATTAGCAGCTAAAATAAAATCATGATTATCAATTAAGGCTATATTTAGAGGTAACTTAAATTGTTACTCTACTGCAACTGGTCAGTGCGTGCAACAGTTCAGCCAATGCAACACCTTTTGCTAACAAAACTGAAAATAACTCTACTTTTTATATCTTGATAACTCTTTATCTTGTAGACATTTTTTCAACGTTCTAACAATGAAGCTATAATTCTTTTTATACTCTCTAAAAATAAGTCAAGATTCTTGAAATTTCTCTATCAATGAAATTGTTTCGTAAAATATGCTAAAAATCGCGACATTTAGTATCTTTAAAAAGATCACTTTAAACATCTGTCGTATACAGGATTTCAATCTCTTCATCTTCTATTTCAGAATATTTTTGATATTTCCGTTATTTGAAGGTTATTTGAGTTTTTAATGTTTACTTGAGTAATTTTTGCATTTTTACCATAACTCTATAATAAACACATATAATCTAAGTCTTTTAATAGAAAGGTTGAAGGGATTCTGACATCATATACTTTTGAAATTCGAAGTAATAGCATTAAAGATACTGATTCTAGTAATTATTAGCTTGTATTATAAAATGATTTTATTTATAGATGCAATGGGGATATTCTTATATATTATTATAGAGCTGGAAGTGGAATGGAACTATAGTATTAGAAGTTTAAAGAAAGCTCAACTAGATCAAGAGTTCCTATAAGAGAAAAAACTAGATTTACTAGTAAAAGGTTTGGCATTGGGTGAAGTGTTGCACGCACTGACGACATACAGTATTAGTCCAATATCTTTCAAGATACATTCTCTTTGATCTTTTATCACATAAAGTCTCAAGGTCTGGAACTTTTACTGTAGATAAGTTTGATCAACTTTGAAAAAGTTATAAAGATTATACTATTGTAGAAATATTGATAGTACTACTCATAAATTGGCTCATCAATATATTATTATAGTTAATTAAGATAATGAGTGCTGGAGATTTTTTAGAAGGATAACTTGATAGATATAACGAGTCCGATAGAAGAAGATAGCAGCTAACTAGGTAAATATCAAACTAGAAGCAAAAGATAGACTAGAAGAGAGTATATGAGGTTCTTTGTAAGCATGAATTATTAGACCAAATAATAAAAGGAACATCTAAAATAAGAAACTCCTGCTACCTAAAATAATATTATTTTATTGACTTATCCTTTACCAACTATAACTAAATAACCTTGCTACATTTTTACCTTTATGTTAGTTATTCTAGACTCTACCTTTACCAGACTAAGTATATATACTTAATCTCCTCATAGTTTAAGTAATAGAACGAATGTTACTTTGAAAAATAGTCAGTATTGATACTAGATTGGATATATGTTCACTAAGACGACAATTAGAGTAAAGGTATAAGAATAGCGTAAGTAAAAAGCTATACTTAGGATCTTGTAAAAGAATGTTGAGAATAGTCATATATCATATACATCAAGACTAGTTTAGAAAAAGAGAAAACATCAATCCCTTATTGAAGTGATGTTTTTTAGATTTAGTTATAAGCAGATTTAAAGCTAAGTAAATTGCTACAACTGATAAATAAAAAGAAAAACGGAATATATAAGATTTCAACCGCGCTTCAATAGTATAGCTATAAAAGAATCTATATTAAAATTGAAATGATTTAGCGATCTAAGCAAGCGGATCAAAATTATTAATATACCTCCTAAATTTCAGATTCAAATGTAATTAGACTATTTTAAT
This sequence comes from Bipolaris gigantea, assembly GCA_030558545.1. NCBI lineage: Eukaryota > Fungi > Ascomycota > Dothideomycetes > Pleosporales > Pleosporaceae > Bipolaris > Bipolaris gigantea. The sequence goes on along the minus strand of JALPSE010000194.1, from coordinate 38,401 downwards.
CAAGAGATGGTGATGTATCTGACGATGTTTAATACAGGAAGATAGAATGCCTCTATAAGTATAGATATAGATATTCGATAGAATTAGACTTCAGTACTATTAATAGAGAGAATTTATCATTTAAATGAAGGGTTGAACTCTTTTATATGTTATACTGGACCTATATTTCATCTAACATGTTACTATTACTCCTTTTTCACTCCTAACAAACTTGTAAGAATCTCTATAACTAATAACTTAGTGTAATTTAACAATGATATATATTATTAATCTAGCTAGTATACTACTCACTTTCTAGTTCTATAGCTAGAAGAAATTAATGTAGAATCGTAAAGCCTTAAAGATCCTATCAAGTGATGTATAAATAGTATAGAATAAGAGGATTATTATTAAAGAGATATTTTTAATTTAAATTCATGAAAAGAGTTACAAGACAAATATTAATCTCTCTAACTTATCAAAAAAATGCATTTCTATGCTAGTATCATCTTCTTGTAAGTTTGATAAATGTTCTATAAGTTATTTCAGGAGATATAACTTCCTAATCAGGCAGTCTGCATATGCTAAGGATTACTAAGCACACTAGTGGCTAGCGTGAAGCTTATTTGTATCCGCTGATCGACACGCTAGCCTATATCCGGCTACTAACGGATATCACTTGATAATAGGCACTAGTAAACTGCCGATTAGTTATCTCTTATATCTTATTAAGATCACGTTATGATCACCTTAAGAGTACGTTGTATATCTATTTATCACCTGTTTGCTTCTAATAACTAGCAGTTAAGCTAGAGTTCATAACAGAGTTGAGTCTAATAACTTTCTCCAAAAGAAGCTCTTACTCTACTTTTCATTCTATACCTACCTTCAATCTATCTACTCTACCTCTATTATTGAGTCTATCTCACTAGTCTATCCAAATAAGCAACTACTAATTACACTCTTGATTCTGAATAAGCTTTACTTATTTGATTCTTAAAAGAAAGCCTTACTAGTTATTCTCCTCCACTGGACAAGACTTTCTTTTATGGTTCTATTTTGAATGCGATAGTTTCGCATTAAAGTCTCTAGTTAATATCAGTATTTAAAGTTTACCTTTACAAATTCTACTATCATCTCCTCTATTTCTAGATTAAGTTATCAATCTATATAGAATCTACTATTTAAGATGAGAGTTTGAAGTTTTTTAACCATTTACAGACTAAGGCATATAATGATATAAAATATATATTTCTCATGATAAAACAAACATTCTTATCTATGTTTTTGTAATTATAAAACTAGAAACTTGAACATATGTTAGAAGTATTGGATCATCATTCTATTTTTGACGTAAGGTTAGATAGTTTAGAATGAGGTTTTAAAGTTTTTTTTCACCTAAAATACATTTTCAGTTAGTGGAGTCTTATATCAGTTAAAAGAATCTCTATCTTGTACGGATAAAATATAGAATATTAAACATAGAGATGCAAAGCAAAAATCAATAAATAATCATGATGGATTAGCTGTTAGTAACAATCAGATTAGTATATCTAAGTTTTCATATACATCTCTGAAGTTTATCTGCTTATACTATTTTTACGTTGTAATCTAAAGTCTATCTAGACTTTAGTACCCAATCCAATCTTTCTATATATTACAGTTTTTCTACTTATACTTTCTATTATACTTCCAAAGTACAGAGAAACATTTCTTTCTTGAACATTATCTTATTAGAAATTATCTCTTGTCAGAGATTTTAGATTAAAATGATTATAATAATAGTCAATAATCATAGAACTGCTACTTGTTCTACGACAATGTATATATAAATATCTATATTAAGATATCTACTCATTAGTTATTTAAGAACTACAAATATGATTATAAGATTATTCCTATGAAGCTCCTTCTGAATTACCCTAATTCTCTCTTAAACTAGAGTACTGAAGACCTTTATACTATAGATGTAGTTATGATATAAATTTGAAAAGAACATATTAATATAAGTTCTTACTTATCAACCCTACTTATTCTTCATAATCAAAAATATAGGAGAGATCTCTGTATATACATAGGCTACTATAAGCTAAACATCATTATCCGTAAGAATGTCTTTTACATGATATAGATGGATAAACTCCAATTATATTGATATAGTGCTTAAATCTTTATGAAAGTATATATCTACATAGTATTTTATGACGTCTAAATCATCTCTAAGTTTGAAGAATCTTTTATAATTTATATATGATATATAATTCATGCTTTCAGAGTATAACTATGTAAATTATATCTTAATTCAACTACGTATTCAATATATATCAATAATATACCAATTCATTATCTAAATAAAATATATTTAGTCTATCTAAGTAATATATCAATATACTTAAGTCGCTTCTAGATCATGATCATGATCTATAAAGTACTAAATTAGCTACAAGCTACCAGACTCTAAGCTAAAATCTAGAAATATAAAATTCATGTTATTCATATAAAGGAGCTTAGCTATATCCTGACAAATAAAGGCTTAGAAGTTAACTCGTAATATATACAGATTTTGAGAGACTAGAAACCATATAGCATCATAACTAGATTGAATTTATTGTAAAACCCGTACCACTGTGATTAGCAGTTCATTTCTAAATAGTTATCAATTGATAAAATACTTTTAATATCATAGAGTTTATCAAAACTCTATCTATAGAATTTATATTATAATTAAGTTTCTAAATGTTAAAATTAGCCCCCTCTTACTATCTAATCTTCATTCGTTTTAACTTAAGCATTATACTAAGATAGACTGTAATACCTCTTATAGTATTTTTATTAGTATATTATCATAGATGTAAGTTTCTACCTAACCATAATTCCTTAAATTCGAGAGTAAGACGCTCATTATACTTTTCAAAGCTTAACTACGGGATGTGTAATAAAGGACTATTCACTATTCTTGATAATTTTCGTATATTGAAATATAAGTTTCTTCTTGTCGAGACTCAATTAAAGTATATATAGATTATAATTTGAATTCGCCAATCTATTATGCGTCAGGCTTATAATAACATTATTCCTGCAAAAAGAATAGCAAGTTATACCCTAATATGCTAGAATTAGGTATCAAAATAGAAGAGTTTATAGTTACGATAATGACTTAGGATCAAGGTCATATGATGAAATCGTTAGCGCTTTATCTCTAAGTTCTCTATCAGTAAAGCCCTACTTTCAAGTCTTAAAAGAGTCTTCTAGTAATACTACAGAGGGGTGACATGGAAAAAACGTACTGCTAAAAACGTAATTTTTTAAATACTTGAGGCTCACTAGCCTAGTAAGCTATACCTAATTCGGCTAGTTATTTAAAAATCTAGGATCTAGCAGTTTGGTTTAGGCTACTACTTTCCTCCTTACTATGAGTTAATAAAGCTACGAAACTTCCTAAACTCTACTATAATGTCAAGCTCCTCTAAAAACTTGGAAGATTTTTGATAAGAGAATCTTTAAATCTAGAAACTATGTAATAAATAAACATATATCTAGAAAGTTAGTACATAAGTTACAAACGGATTGAAATATATAGATTCTTTTTTGTCTATGTAATTAATAAAAATGTTTTCTTGTAGTAAAATTTTATCAAAGGTACATTATACTGTATAAACAGGTGTATAGCTTGTATTTTTGTTTTATAATATCCTAAAAATAATAGTATTCAATTACCTTCAACCTTTTATAGAACATTTTTTTTCTCTGTAAAAATAGCTTTTATCAAGCTATTCATACTGAGTTGGCCATTCTCTTACCATTAAGAATTATTTAGTTATTGATTAAGACAATCACTCAATATACTCTAAATATCTTTAGTAGGGTTTGAATCTAGCCTATAGACAGAACTCAGATAGAGCTTTAAATTATTTCTTGAATTCTAAGATAAAATTGCTTTAGTTTTATAAACCTTAGAGTTCTGTTATTAAAACTGCCAGCCTAGATATTAATTAGTATATAAAATAACTTAAATTTATATATCATTAATCGTTATCTTATTTTCTGAAAGAAACACCAAAGATAGTAGATGAAAATGAATAGAAGCTTATGCTATTGAGAATTGGTCTTTGTTCCAGAGATTGAAACCTGATATATCAATTCTTAATTGTTAAAATTAATGTTAGTTTTAAGCGTTTCAATTTCTATTAAATTCTATCTTCCTTCTATTTCAATACATCCCTAAATTCATGTTATAATCTGCAGGCTATTAATCCATTACCTCGATAAGGATTAGAAAAATATAATTATAGAAAGGTTTTATACCTAGTTTATAGTAGATTAGCTTATCCGAAATATTTTTAAACTCTATTTAATTCTTACTCGAAACCTTTTCTTTACTGCTCTTGTTATCAAGTTTTTTTACCAATATATATTTCTAGTCCTATACCTATATTATATACCTAATTTATCTAAGAATATGGCTTTATTAAAATTAGTATTTTTACTATCCTTAAGCTGCTCTTTAGCGAACATAAACCCATTTTTAGCTTTCAAGCTGTTTCAAATAGGTTTTTTAGTAGTAATAATATAGCTATAGCCCTCCTATTTCAAAAGCGTTTAAAAGCTTCTGATCAAGATAGAAAGATTATGTTCTTCTTATAATCTCTTATGTTTCTTTAGGGCCTTTAGTTAAACATCTAATCATAGGTTATATAGCTCTTTTTATTGTCTTAATAATAGGCCATAAACTAAGTCTTACTTATCAGTTTTTATCATTTTTTATTCTTAATACGATATATAGTATTATATATATAGATTTATGTAGCATATTAGGTAATCGGAAACATATCTAATAGGAAATTTAGCGTCTAGCAAATGTGAGATATGAAAATCTGTTTTAGAATGTTTAAGAGCCATTTTAGGTATATAAGAATCTAGAATCTCGAATAAGAAAGAGATTAATATTCACAAAAAGCTTCTTAATCGTGGTAAGTATTCCGTTTATTTTTCAGTATCTATAAAATTTTCTTTCAAGTTTGTAAATATTAATAGATTATCAAATGTTGATGGTTTTTATATTACGTGATGAGATATATATATTATAAGATATATTGCTTGAAGATATATATCTATACTAGTTACTATGATATATCACTTAAAAGATAGTTAGATCTTATTTTATAGTCTTAAAGCGTAAGTGTTAGTTTAGAGTGCTAACTAAGTGAAAAACTAGTAGCCTAAACTAAACAAATAGATTCTGGCTTTGTAAATCACTAGGCCGATGAGGTATAGCTTACCAGACTAGTGAGCTATAAGTATTTCAAAAATCACGTTTTTGCAGCACGTTTTCTACATGTCACCCCTCTCTACTAGTAATTTATCTATAGTATGCGCCTAGAGGTATACGTCTATTAGACGTGAAACTATCTTGAGTAAACTATGGTTATGATAAAGATGATAGAGTAGCGAACTATAGTCATAATAAGTAGGCAGTAGGAGCAACTATCGTTCTAATAAGAATATATGATACAGCTCAGCGTACTTATATCTATAAGTTTGCCATATTTTCTATATATATTTCTTCTATATTATCTGATTACTACTTTAGTTCTCTTCTAAACTGCGCTAAACTTATCTTTAAAAGAATATAGTTTCTCTCTTGTTAGCCTTCCTTGCTAGTACCTAACTGTATATCTTATCTTCAAACTAATATCTTCTATACGCTGGATGTTATTATATAATCTTCTCTATTGTGATATATATTGAACGATCTATAGAAGTAGATACCTTAGTGTAAACAGAATCGTAACACAATTCTAGATATATAGTACTGTAATCTAGAATATATTGCCTTTATCAAGATCTATAGCACTAAGCGCAGCTATACTACTCTTATTAGCGATATACATACTCTTATAATTTACAAATTTAGTATATTAATGCTATATAGAAAAGAGAGATATATGGATTAGACTCAAAACCCGCTTTACTATGATATAATCAAAATTATGAAGGCTATTAAGACAACTAAGCCTACTAAAGAGTAGCGCGAATTCTGTAATTAACCGTAGAGTAAAAGAGCTTAGAATAGCTCGCGACGATTCTATATCTATTTTAAAAAGATCTACATAGCTAGACAGAGCTAGAGAAGCCAAAGAAGCAGTATTAGGTGCATACTCTATAATCCCGTGTAGCAGACGTGTCAATATTATTTCGTAATTGTATTAGTAGATAGACCTGATAGCTGCGTAATCTTCTATAGTTTAGTAATAAATTGATAAATTTTCTCAGGCAAATGTTTCCCTGAAGACCGGAGCCAATAGTTAGATGATGGATCTCTTACATACTTAATAAGTAATAAATGTTTCAAAACTATATAAGGTGGATAGACTGAAGAGCTATCTCTATTATGTTTCTAAATCTGATATACCTCTAGAAAGAGTAATCTCTGTATAGATGCTTTTTCTTCATATGAGTAAGATATAGAAGACCTTAAGATAATCTAATCTTATCAAAGATTATAAACTCTTTTAAATGTATTCAGATTTATCAACTTATTACAGTATCATCTACTTAAGGCTTATATTTCTTAAATATTCACAAGTATGAAATTCATTCTAGTAGTTAAAGCCATCTTAGAACTGTAAGTTCAATAGATCATTTATATTATTATATTTTGGTAAGTTGCTATATAGTAAATTGAGAGATGCTGAAGATTACTAAGCACACTAGCAGTTAGCGTTAAGAGTATCTATATCTACTAATCATTAAGCCAGCCTATATCTGGTTACTACTGGAAATTACGTGATATTGAGCGCTAGTAAACTGCTAATTAGTTATCTCTTATATTTTATTCAGATTGTATTTAGATCACGTTAAGCTTATGATAACAGTATATTATATATATCTTTATTACCTTTTTACTTTTAACAACTAACAGTTATGGTATAGTTAGTAACAGAGTTAAGTCTAATAGCTTTCTATAAAACAAGGTCTTGCCCTACCATTCATTCTATATCTAGCTTTAATCTATCTATATCACCTCCACTTTCTAGTCTATCTAAATAAACACGTAACAATTATACTCTCTAATCTTGATAAGCTATACTAAGTTTATAATTTAGAAGAAAGCCTTAGCAGCTATGCTTTCTTATTGCCAGATTGTCCTACATAGCGTATGAGCCTAGCTGGATACTTATAGCTTATTAATAGTTTTATATACTTTATATATAAACCTTTCATATATTTAGAGTATAATATAACATTGATTGATAGTAATTAAGTATGAGTTAAGAGTTTTTGACTCAACTTGAACTTTAGATCTACTAGTATATCTGTACCTTTTAACTCCTAAACTTGATAAAAGACAAGAGATTTATCTTTATTTATCTAGCTATTAGTAGCTATTATATACAGGATTGTGTACAAAGAGTAGTTTCTTATACCTAGTGTTTAGAATACGAAGTAGCTTTTAGTTAAAACTTCTGTAAAAGTTACTCAGAAGCAACTGAAATATTCTAAGTCCTAAATGAACGGTTCTTATAGTTGCAGCGTACAATACTTTTTTGTATCAGGCTCTACTAACTTTGATTCCCGAGATATAAGAAATCAGAGTTTTCCATATATTATTTCTCATTGAAAAGTGCTAGTGTTATCTGTATATCTTCTTTTCAAAATAAACTAGCATAAGACCCTGATTAGCTTGAGATGTATGTTCTACTAGATTGATGTTTTTGAAAGGCGTACTAAAAATAAATTCTACTTTATAGATACTAGTAATTATTATCTTAGTTATAGGTAAACGAAAGAATTTGAGGATCTTTCATTTTCTGACAATAATCAGTCTACTATCTCCAGTATTCTGTCTCGGATATTTCTTGATTTTACATACTTTGCGTTGCGAAAGTATTTATATATCAAGCTGCTTTAGTCATTCTTTTCATAAGATAACTATTCCAGTATCATATATACTAGAAGTATTTTAATACGTATGACTAGGATTACTATACTGCTTGTCTTATATAACTAGTAGAAATCATCTAAGATTCTGTGTCTCGATAATCTATTTTTATGGATAGTATCTATTATCGATATCCCTACCCTCATGTTTCTATTACTTTGACTGATTGATCTTCTTTATATTTTTAGGAAGGAGATTACTAAGCTTAGAATTGATAGTATATTCAAAATACCCAAGCTTGAAGGCTCTGGAAACTGTTATGTATAGGCCATTAAATTTAAAGTTCTACTTAATAGAAAAGGTCATGAAGATTTTGTTATATTAGATATCAATAACGATATTAAGATTAAAAAGAATAACGGAAAGAAAGAGCTTTAGAAGCTGGCAAGTACACCTTTCTGATATTTAAACATAGACCTTGACTTTTTGTTAGAAATTATAGGAATCTATGTTTACTTTTGAGTTTTTTAAAAAATTTCTATAAAGCTAAGGGCTTTAGTAGTAAGTATTTGATACCTGAAGAAGTTATGAATACTGCTATGTGTAGCTTTGAAGGTAGGTCGAAAGAGTATTCAAAATACCTCAAGAAGTTGATTGATAAATTAGGGGCTAAGATTTTAACTTTACGTAATAGGATTATGGTAGCACCATTACTAAGGAATCTATCTTAAGAAGATGATTATATAGTAATAAACATCACCTAGAGTATAAGCATATATAGTTCTAATCTAGTTTCAGATACTATTATAATAATCATATGAAACATGTATTGTAGGATTGATACTATAAAAACTAGATCCACCAAGACTAGTAATAAGGTAAGAACTTATATCAGTGCCACTAATAAAAGACTGAGTTACTCTGATAACGAGACTGAATTTAGAATTGTTGAAGATCGTAATAGAGATTTCAAAACTGCCTTACGTACTAAAAGTATACTAAAAGCATTAAAATCGTGATAACACAATCTCTTTTCACTATTTTAATTCTAGCTACTTACAAGAACCTTATTTCCTATTTGATCCGGGGCTAAAGAATCGAAATAGTAGGATAAATAAAACTATGTTAACTAGAAAGAATAATAAGGGAGTTCTTATAACTAGTAAAGTATGTAGTAAGAAAGATAGTACCTCTATTCCTATTTTTATCCCGGATAGTAGAGCTTGTGTCTATAGTGACTACATTAAACCGTTATTGAAGAATATCAACCCATTAATAACAGATATGAAGTAGAGTAATACTAGCTACAATATACTCGTCAGTAGTAATATCTTAATTACTGTGAAATTTACTTCGTCTAATACATCTACTGAATTTCAAAAAGTATTATCTATGACTAAACCAGCTTATAACTTACTAAGTCCAAGTTTAATCACAAATAAATGGTTTGGACAATGTTGAAACTGATATCAAAGCTTTATTCATAATGACTCTAAACTTATGACTTAAGGTAGCTATAAGTATGGTAATAAGCACATTCTTTATTTAAGAAATCTATAGAAGTGAAAATATACATCATTGAGCTCTCAATACAAGAGTTTATCCAGAAAAGGATCTAGATAATACTCTAGATCACCTAGAAAGCCTACAAAATGTAGATACTAGTACTGTTAGTAATAAACTTAAAAATGTTAACTCTTATAGTATTGGTCTATCACATGATAGATTTAAATATATTGATATCAGAGGTAATAGGCACTTTGAAATCAATACTCTAGATGCGACTGTTAATATCAAAGACGTAGAAAATGCTAGAGTCAGCTGAGATAATTACATTGTTTATATATGATCGGAGCTTACTGAAACTGGAAGTATGATACCTTCTACTATTGTGTATTACTATCTAGAACAAATTCTGATAGATATAGGTAAACCTATTATACCTCAGATTTTAGGGACGCTTAGTAATACATTGCTTCTCAAGATAGTTTAACTGAATATTTAGGTATAATTCCATTTATATCTAAAAAGATTTTAGTTATTGTTTTATCTACAGCTAGTGATGAACTAGAAATAGAAACTGCTTGAAGTTAGGATATTAAAAGTCTCTTTTATAATAATAAGGTTGAAGTTGTAGAATTAGATAATGAAAATGAAACCAATGAGCTTCTTGTTTATGTATCAGACAAAAAGATTAGAACTAGATTTTCCAGCCTTTCTACCCCCAAGCAAAACATAGCTACTAAAATCATAAATAGAGTTTTATTCAATGAAGTTAGAGCTTTTATACCGTACTCTGATTTATCTAAATCTCTATAGAGAGAAGCGATATGAATAGCTGCTTGTCGATAGAATGGAATACTGAAAATTTCTATTCGATTTCAAACTCTGTTCTATCTAAAAAACCAAACCCAGGCTGATATTATTGATATCAGAATACCTAGTAGTATAGCTTTCATTAAAAACCCTAAATCTAGAGTAAAAAACTAGATTGGAGAGGTTCTGCTTTCTTTCTTATCTTTATAAGAGTGATAATATATGCAGATCATATAAGAAAGTAAATTATAGAGTTATCTACACTAGGGACTTTCAAATTTTCGAAAGCTATTACTTTAAACTAGATGACTACTAGAATATTTAAGAGGTTTATACTGCGTTCATAGGCTTCTAAATAGGCTCTAATAAATCCAATAAAATAGATGATAAATGTAAAGATAAAAGAGTTATTGGAAGAAGCTTATGGAACAAAGAGCTATAAAGTTCTCGGGATAGATTAAATACTCTAGTGATATAGCATACTAATATTAGTACGAATAACTAAAGGGACTCTTTTATCAAACATGAAACCACCTGTAAGAGTCTTTAAAATAACTTGATATTAGTAATAGCATCGAATACTGCTGTCGAAAATTGCTTGACAGAACTAAAAAGTTTTATGAAAGTTGTAACTGGATAAGATGAAGATCTCGATCTAGACGTTATGAACTAGGAAGTAGAAAATTGGATAAAATCTAGCACCTAGAATATTATAATGAAACTCTCTTATAATAATCAATTATGCGGAAATGATAAACTTTCAAAAAAGGTGAACCTGGATAATGCTATAAAAAATTAAAAAGCAAGACAGGTAGCTAAATGTTTCTTTTGGCGATATGATATAGAATATCAAGAATTTCATACTTCTACTGTAAAACTTAATATCATAAGGTTACTATTAGCAAAATCTGACTATCTAAATTAGGGGATTTGTAGTTACGATATAAAACAAGCTTTTATAATCGCAGAGTTAGATGATAGTAATACCTTAGTATGGCTACGTATAGGTTTAGAGTAATGTAATCCTAACAGAGCTTTACTTACTAATCCAATAAAACCTTGATTAAATACCGAGAATATGATACCTGCTAATAACTTGAAAAATATAGTTTCGAAGCTGAATAAAGCTTTTGATAGTCGTGAATAAGCCTCTAGAAAACAGCATTCATCTCTATCTAAAATACTCGAATTATTAGACTTTGTCTAATTGAAGGTAGATTGAAGTGTTTATATTTAAAACTATAAGATAATTGTTCTAGTTATATACGTAGACAATACATAAGTTTCTACTAAATTTAAAGATCTAGTTGATAAGCTATATACTATGTAATCGATTCAAAATATCTAGATTAGAGATCACTATTATAGATAAAATGAGGAAGCTTCTTGGTTGTACATTCATAGGAGATAGATCTAAGAGATATATTATTATCACATAAAGAAAGATCATTTATAGAACGATATTGGAATATGACAAGCTTCTTAATCGAGCTAAAAAAAACCACTGCTGCCAATTAGCTCTGGATTGTTGAAAAACTAGGAGGAGAATATTTCTAGCTCAACAAAGAATTTGTAAATAAGATATCAGTAGTTGAATATATCTTACTATATCTACTAGGCTAGTTCTAGTGTCTATTATTAATTATCTACCTAGATATATGTTGAATACTGGCTTCGAGTATTATCAATACTGAAATATAATATATATATATTTGATAACTGCTAAAGTCTATAGTTTAGATCTAACTCTCTAATCTAAATCACTAAATTATATGGATGATACTTATAATCCAATAAGTATTGGGACTTTACATTAGGGACATAATATGAATAGTAGAAAATCAACTACTGGAAATAATATAATACTTCAAAATAACCTGAGGAATTTTGAAAAAAAGAGTATAGCTATTAGTTAGATATCTAAACTATGAAAGGTAGCAGCTATTTTAAGCGCTAAGCATTGATACGTGGCTTTGAAAGACGCTACTAAAGAAAATCATCATTTAAAAAATTCAATATAAGAGCTTGTTGACAATAACTTAAATAAGGAGTTTAACTCTATATCTAGCATTAATAATACTATCTATACAGGTAGGTAAAGTGATATTGGAATCGCAAAAAATCTGATTTACTACGCTAGAAGAAAAATCTAGATATAAGTCATCACTTTAAGAGATAAAATGAACTAGGAAAAAAAATAAACTTTGTAGATAAGCCTTGTAAGCTGTATTAGCCGATATTATAACTAAAGCTGCTAGTACAGAGGGGTGACATGGAAAAAAACTGTTCCAGAAGATTGCCTTTTGTAAACTAGGATAACTCAGCCCATGTTAGAGCTATACCTAATCGAGTTAGTGATTTAAAAAGCTAAGAAATGGTAGTACTGTCTAGATAGGACTGGTCTTTGCTCAGTCAGCACTGCTAAGGCTAGAAAATAAGTCAAAGCAGAGCTATTCAACACACAAGATTTCATATCAATTATCTTTTTTACTGGTGTCTAGTTTTCTTTAGAGCTTTAATAGATCACTATCAAGGTAATTTAAAATATATATAGTGAGCGTTGATAAAAAAGCTACATAGCTTATATAAATATAAAGAAAAAATAAAAAACCATCTCGTTGAGAAAAACCTAGTAAAATTATGTAATATATAATCAAGATTATATGATGTTATATACCTAGGAATATATAATACTATTGACTAGATGAGAAGTATATCTTGCTACCTATGGCTCAGATCTAAATATCTTATTAAACACCAGGAATCATCACTTTTTCTGTGTTTTTCTTAGTAATTATACAACATTTTGTAAAACGATTATAATTATCAATATGATTTACGTTTATAAGTATGTTATAGAACTCCCCATAGTTTAGAAAAATTATACTGTATATCATATGATCTGACCAAGAAAGAAGTTTTGTCATCTATGTTATATATTGAACTCCTATAGACACATATGTAGATTTTGAGATAAAAAAACTTGAGAGTTATAACAACTACATGTTGAGATTTTATAGTTATCCTTATTAGGTATAGACTAGATATATATACTTTCAGATTAGGAATATCACTTATATCAGCAACGTCGATTTTCTTTATGAAGTTTTTATCCTATATCTAACTGATAAACCAGGGCTTGTTATCTGGTTACGTAATCCTATACCTAGTTCCACATATATATCTTCATTTGGTAAACTTCTCTAAATTATATAGAAAGTTATATAGGTTTAAAAACTGGTACTCCAAATAGCTATACTTGAACTTATTGTCTAGCCTTAGCAGTGCAGATTAAGCATACACTAGTTCTATCTAGTTAAAACTACTACCTTTTGGCTTTTCAAATCAATAATCCGATGTTGGTCAAGCTCTAATATTGGCTGAGCTATCGTAGTTTAAGAAAGGCAACATTTTACAATCGTTTTTTTCCATTTCACCTATTTGTGTGAATAAGCTACAAGTCTTTACTACTGGAGTTGATTAAGCTAGCTCTAGCAACTATTATACACAGCGTTCTAAGAGTGTCAATTTCTTCATAAAGAGATTAACATCTTTATAGTCGATGATAACCTTGAATTCTGATATACCTCTAAGTTCTGCATTAATCACTGTTAGATAGGTAATAACTACTAGTGGTTTCTTATTATAAATTAGATGGTTTACTTTTTAGACTAGTTGTTTGTAAGAGAATCAGGCTACTCAATATAAAGTTTTTTCTCTTCTCGGACAAGTATCACTTCTATCATCTATTCAGAGAAGTTAGATTTAATGATTATTATATATTCTGGATTGAACGCGACTAGAACATTTTCTAGAACAAAATCTGCTTTTCGAGCTATAAAGCTAGATTCTTATCTGTATTTCTTCTAAAATAGCATATTCTTTTCTATTCATTATATAAGTAGTTCGGTAAGTTATAAGAAGCTAGAGAAAATCTGTAATAAAAGTTAGTAAAGTCTAGGAGCTCTTCCACTTGTTATATAGTTATTAGTACTTTCTAGTCCTAAGTTACTTATATATTATCTAGATTCATCATGTTACGCTTCTATAATAATAGATTACATTCTGAATTTGTATATATCAGATAATAAACTTATTTATCCTTTGCCTAAGCTATAGCTTTAGTACTTAGAGGCGTTCTACTACGAGTGATACGTATTGATACTATTAATCTAGTAAACTATATATATAGATAACAACATTATCTCAATAAGCCGTGATAAAGCTATCTAGAGAGTCTAATAGTATCTAGATTACGCATTTTTACAACATATACCTAATGTATTAGTAAGTTTAAAAAGTTTCACTAGCTATTCATATTAAATAAACTATATTTAAAGGCCAGTGATTTATTCCTAGTCTTTGTTAAAATAGATATAATTGAATGCTATCATAATACATAGCTTAGTATACTATTGAATTTATCTTACTTACTTTGATACTGTACTAATAAGCAGAAGAGATTAATAATCTTTTTAGATTGTCATATTGATATGTAGTATGTAGATGATATGGAACCATAACCTGCTCTAAAGCTTTTGTAAACATAGATTAGAGAAGAGAGTAGATGAATTACTTATATCGATAAATTCTTTGTTAAGTACCTTGTAAAGGGTCTTTTCTAGTGTACGAAGCTTATCCTTTAATATAGTATAGAGTAGCCGGTATAGGATTTCTAGTATTCCTTTTTTCTGATCTAGTATTAACTTAATCTAGCAGTCTACCTTAGAGACCTTTACAGGAGGTAACTTCTTTTCTCTCTTTAGTATAACAAGTTTAATATATAATTATAGATAGATAGAGAATGATTATTCTATCTCTTCTGAGTAGGAATGATCTTTAATTATCTCGCTTTCTTAATATTGTAAAAACCTATAGTAGATATCTCTATAGCTAAATACTTATTACCTTAGTATATAGTGTTTAAAAATAGCTATGAATATAGTAAGATATTCTATTATTTATATAAATAAGTCTATACTTGGTTAGAAGAAAATGATATAGTAAAATTTTAGTGATAATGAAGATATATTGATTACGCGATGTATATTTTTCAAGCCAGTTCCTCTCCAGAATTACATTATACTGATATATTTATAGAGGAATGTACGTAGCCATTTACTATTTAATCTCTCCTATATTAATTATAAACTCTAGAATATATTGAACTAGGATTTTGAAATTATATACTTCTTCGATTATACGTTATAGAATTAGGACATAGAGAAAGTTAAGTTTCCAAATTAAGACGATTTTAACTATAGCGTATATGAAGTATCTATTATCTACTGTAGTAGTAGTTTTCCTACTGCTAATACTTGTGATATCTGTAGATATTAGAGATACATGTTCTAGTTACTATAGACGACTATAATCAAATCTATAGCTTTCTCAACTTACTTTTGTAGCTCTGGCTAGCATATTTTTACTAGAACTCTTCTTTTATCTTATTCGAGTAAATACCTTCTACTATCAGTAAAATATCTCGACTTAGAGTTATTGTAGTCTTTTTATATATTAATAAAGTGGCTTTATATTAATGGATCAACGAGCCTTTATATCTGTAGTAGAGATAGTTACATAATATTTTGATTATATAATTTTAACTTCTATCGCCTACTATTAAGTTATTATATCAGAGCGTATTATATCGATATTTATAGTCTATTCTGTTATATTACTTCCTCAAGTCGTCAGACTAAGTATTATATCGCGCTGTACAAGAGCTAGTCTTATACTTTTAAATTTTCATAGATTATATATATTTTACTAATAACACTAATATATATTATATTGGCTAAGAGTAAGTAGCAAGCTTAGTAGTAAGGTAACTATCTGCTTAGTGAGTTCTTGAAGTAGTTAATTTTTAGTACGTCGTTAAGAGAGCTTAGTTCGATTCTAAAGAACTTCAAATGAAACGCCTATATATAAGAGAGAAACTTTTCTTTTCTATACTCTGTTATATAGAAATGCTTTCAAGCCTTTTACTGTATTCATGAATTTATGAAGCATCTATCTAGCTAAATCTATGATATAGGTAATAATGGTTCTTCTTACTTATCTATTACTAATAAAATATAGGACGAAAAAGTAATGAGGGCCTATTTCTTGATAAAGTAATTATATAGTATACTTGATATCACTTTATAGATTAAGTAAGGTTAATAGTAATGAGTCTTTTTATTACGCAAGTTTTCTTGAGAAGTATCGTCTATAGATATTTTTATTAACGGATCTTAGGTATTCAAGTCTTATCTCTGCTAAACTATACATAGTAAATATAGTATTCAACGTAGAGTAAAAGATAGGTAGCTAATGGCTACTATAAGAAGTTAGTATGCTACTAGCTTGTAGTTTACTCTAGATTATGAAAAGAAAGTTTTTCATTTATTTAAGTACTTGAAATATATTCAATACTTATTAAAGCTCTCTTATAGTAGAGCTTAGAGCTTATTAAAGTTACTAATTATCTATAAGAAGATCCTTACACGAGTATGATATTTAATAATTTTATGTATCTATGTCTTTATTTTAGATAAACTGCTTATAGTCTAATATCGTATTATACCTTAGTGTTAAGTAATTATACTACATCTATAGCGAGTGATTATGAATTTCTTATCTTGAATCGAAAAAAGGTAAGAGATGATCTTTCTTTTTCAACTAAGTGGATAAGTGGCCCTCAAATATCGATCTATTAATCTATATGATATAAGAAGAGAAACAAGGTAAGTAAGTTATTATATAATACTTCTCTCATTATGATTATACCTTTTGAACTTTCATAAAGATAGAAATCTGGGTTAATAATAGAGTATAGGCGTAGACTATGATTGTATATATATATCTTGTCTAGGTGTAGCTTAGTCCGTACGTGATATAATCACATACATTCACTCTGTTTACGCGCAGCCCCCTACATTTGCTTTCTAAATTTCCACTAATTAACTGATAAAGAAGAAAAATTCATTGTTTAATCAACGGAATAGCTTTATTCAGAATAACTATAAGCTCAAAGTAGAAGACAGCTATAAGAATAGTATAAGTACTTTCAATGTATGATAAAGATAAAGAGATAAGAATATATGTAGATTAGCTCTTAAGATAGGGGAAAATCAAAGTTTTGATATTGATAATGATATAGATGATCCATCTAAAATCAGAAACATCTAGATCATGGTACTATTAATGATATTTCATAGATATTAACTAAAATAGCCTTAACCTATGATATTCTAGACTTTGACACATTGCAATTAGAGCTATGAAGTACTTAGAAGATATTATTTTGGGTGCTACTATAAACATCAAAGACATAGGAAACGATAAAGTTAGCTCAGAGAATGTTATTGTCTATATATAATTCAAGCTAACTAAAAGTAGAAGTACTGTACTGTCTATTATTATTGTTTAGATATTTCAGGTTATCTATCTAGATATAGGTAGACCTACTATACCTAGGACTTTTAGAGAAGATGGATGCTATATCAGTTTTTACGACAGGTTGACTAAATCTTTTACAGTAAAGCTACTCCAAATTTAGAAAAGATATATTATTTATTATATTTACAACTATTTAAGAGCTGGAACGGGAAACTATCAATGTTTTAGATGAAAATATTATATCTGTTTATAATAGGGTTGAGCCATATCATTAGATCATAAATTCAAATCTAAAGAGCTCCTAAAATATCCACAGAACAAAGAGATTGAAACTATATCTTTACGCGCTTACACTTTTCATTATATGAGAGCAGCTAAGACTATTCATAAAGTCTCATTTGATAAAATTAATGATTAACCATATAACTGTAATTTACATAAATCTATATACAGAGAAGCTATTTTGATATCCATTGATCGATATAAGGAATGCTAAATAGGTCTATTACAACTGATTGCTGTAATTATCTATAATACGAAACAAAGCCTAATATTGATAATATTAGAATATTTAGCCCAAGATCTTTCAACCTAAATTCTATAATATAGAAAAGAAAACTTAATAGATGAGCTTTTGCTTTCTTTCATATATGTTATAGAAGAAATAATGTACATAAATTCTATCACATAGTTGTTCGTAAAGTAATTTGCTGTATAGACTATAAAATCAGTAAAATACATTGCTTTGAACAAGACAGCTTTTAGAATATATAAGAGGTTCAATATAAGTTTTATAACTGAGATAAGGGCTGTATTAACCCTGATATGATAGATAATTGGTCTATAGATATGAGAATTATCAAGAGAAATTTCAGAAATAAGAGTTAGGAGGTTCTAAGGAAGATCGATATAGTCTGGTTATAGAGGATAGAAATAGTCATAGTGATAAAAATAACGATACTTACTCTATGATATACAGTAAAACTGATTATAAGAGTATTTATAATGACTTAACATGACAAATGATAATGAATACTACTATTCATGATAGCGTAGTAGAACCAATACGTTTTACAGAAACGCTAGCTACATATGAAAACGATCCCTATGTGAAATCAAGAATCTTAGAAGAAGATAATTCAATGAAATCAAATACTTAAGATATTATCATATACTGCTCTAATAAAAGATATTCATATCAGAAAGATGGTTTTTTGATAGAAGACTAAACCTTCATGATACTATTGGGAAGTATAAAGCTATAAAGGTAGCGAAAGACTTATTATAATTACATGGTATATTCTGTCAAGAAACCTCTGGCTATACTAGTAGGTTGTGTTTTATAAGATTGGTATTAGATTCATTCTGCTGTTAAGAATAAAAAATCGATAATTAGGAGTTTAAATAAGCGTTATAAAACGCCGAATTGAATAAAAATGATACCTTAGTATAGCTTCTGATAGGTTTCAAAGGAGATATTGTCATAAAGCGTTAATTGTTATCAGAGATAAAGTTTAAATAAGATATATCAAAAATACTACAGCTACTAAACACTATATATTTATAGTCTATAGCTTGAATAAGGCTTTTTCGAATCTTAAATGAACATGTACATCACAATCACTTTTTAAAATAACAGTACAAAAACCGCTCGACTTTATTACATCAACAGTTATTTAAAGTGTTTGAAATTGTAGATATAAGCTTATTATCCTCGCTATAAACATAGACGTGATATCAGCTTAAACTCGATTCAGAGATTCATTTAAAAATCTATATCTCTATACATCTATGATACATGAATCAGGAATCATCAATCTAGGTAAAATTAAGGCGTTGATTTGTATTAAAACGTGAATATATATATCCAAGAATCTTATTATTATCATATAATGATGCTTTATAAATGGAATACTAGTGAAATATGATAAGCATCTTGATAGAGCTCATAAACCATAACTTTTCATTTCCTCTACAGAATAAAAGAATCAAAAAATGAATAACTCTACCCTAAAAATAACTTTTTAGATGAAAATACTGGTTCGATGTCTCAAACTATTGGTACTAGAGTGGATACAGCTTTTAGTACCGAATATTTTACTAGGTAGATGTTCAATTCAAGCTTAGAGTAGTAAAAATACTTCAATGATCTTGACGTTCTCTGTTAACTTCCTATGTTTGTAGTTAAGACCTAACTATATAATTGAATTTCTCAATTGTATAAATCACGCTATCAACATGGAAGTTACCAGTAATTCAGATTTTGGAGGCAATTTTCAGAGAAGGGAATCTAAGACTGGAACATTTATTTTATTAAGACATCCTATATAATTTTTACAATGAGTGTATAGCTAATAGTTAGATATTGAAACAGTAGAGAGTAGTAGCTGTCAAAAAATCAATACTAATTCAAAAGCTTTAAAAGAAGATAATAAGAAAGTATTTCTTCAAATCAACTTTTCATGAAAGCATTTCATTAATAGATATATTCGAAAGTATCAATCTATATTTAGTATTACTAAAATCTTCTAACATAGATAGCTACAATACTATAAAAGTAGTGAAATTTTCGATTCACTATGATGTATTGTGATATATGGATATGAATTGATACATTATGAGTGAAAATCGAGAAAATATAGTATTAAATTAGTATTGAAACCTACTAACGCTTTATCAGCTGATAGTTTAAATAAAGTTTCTATCATAAAGAAGGTATGAGACTTTGTAAGCAGAGATAATGTATGTAACTTATGTGAAACAATAAGTTATTAAATTTATTCTTTTATAGTTAGATTTTCCACCAGGGAAATACTTGGTGAAGTGATTTCACGAAATGATATGATCTAGTCTGAGTCAGGATTCTATATATATATATATATAGAATTAAGAAATCTTGGTAGTATAAGTCAAAGCTAAAATATCTCTATCCGGAGATACGTGTTATTTTTAGTTCAATATCATATTTCTCTATTTAGATGATGTTAGTATATATAGTCCAATTTAAAATATCTCTGTTTCAGAATCTTTGCGTTTCTAGTACGAGTTTCAAGACTATAGAATTTACTATATTCTAGATGATAGTTAATTAGCGTTTTAGAGTAGGTGAACAGAACTAATGAGAATTTTACAGGAGAATATAAATATGTTTAATCACCTTTATAATAAGTGACTTCGTATAATAAAATCTAAATTTCAATGGTCTTAACACCGCTTATTTGAATATTTACATATACCTATATCATTTTCCCTAGATCATAAGGTTTCAGATGTTTTGTTCACTTATTTTCCTTTTCTATTATTTGTGTTTAATGCGTGCATCATTTCACTCAACACAACACCTTTTACTGCTAAATAGAGTTTTTTTGTTTCGAATAACTGTTTCTATACTCGCGATTTTTGAAAATGCCTTATAATAAACTTATACTTCTCTATAATCTCTATTATTATATTCAAAAATGGTTTCACTGCTTAGTAAATGAAATTATTCTTCGTTGAAAGCTTTGATTTACCAAAATTAGTATCTTTCATAATGTTACATTTAACATCTTAAGTCTGAAGAATGCTGATGTTTTTTACATTCATATCAGACGATTTAAACATCCTTAATTTTTAAAAAGTTATATATATCTTGAGATTCTGCCTAAGGAATATGTAATATTGACTCAAAGTCTTTGAAGAATATGAATATCACAAATCTGAAATATTGAAAGTCAAAGATATCAGAATGCTTTATATTTGAGATATCAAGAGTGTTATTATTGAACATACCTTCTTTCGTGAATTTGAGCTATTTTGCAAGAAAAATGATATTTCTGGAGGAATCTAACCTATATTTATAAATCACTATAAAGCTTATGAAGATGTATAACTTTAGGATTAGAGGTTTTAGAAAGCTATTCTAGAGCACAAGTTATTAGAATATCTAAAGTAGAGATACATTTATTTTCTTGGTTAAATGCATCCCATCGCCTGAACCATTGCACGCACTTATCAGACGCAGTATAAGATACGATGATAGAACGGAAAAGATTTACAAAAATAATTTCGGAATTTTAGAGTTATATCAGTTTGATATATACTGTATAAATCAGTTTACTTATTATAAGTTCTTATTAGGCTATGTATATATGCTCAAGATGACGAAGCACGATAGTAATTAGCGTTAAGCTTATTTATATCTACTATTCGTAACAACCACCTATATCCGTCTACTGACAGAGATAACGCGATAATAAATGCTAGTGAACTACAGAGGGGTGACATGGAATCAACGTACTGCTAAAAACGTAATTTTTAAATTACTTGTAGCTCACTGGTCCAGAAAGATATACCTAATTTGGCTAGTTATTTAAAAAGCTCCGATCTAACAGTTTAGTTTAGGCTACTAGTTTCTTACTAAGTGCGTACTATTAAAGCTATGAAACTCACTAAGCTTTACTATAATAAGAAGCTTCTCTAAAAGCCTAGATTGCTTCTTAACTAGAGTATCTTATGATCTATAGACTACGTAGTAATAACTATATCTAAATGATAAGTTACAAGTTACTTAAGATTCTCAATAGATGGTATATTCTCTATCTAAGTCTTCAATAAAAAATGTTTTTTTATAGTAAACGTTTTTTAACAGTAGGTAATACTCTTGAATCAAGTCTCTAATTCTAGTACTTTATTATAACGCATAACTAATAGTAATATATAATTGTCTATAATCTCTTATAGAATCTTTGACCACTCTCTAATAATAACTTTGATAAAGTTATTCATACCAGATTTGCTGTTCTCTTATACTATAAAACTATTTAGCTGTTTATTAAAATAATCTTTTAGTATAGTGTGGACACTTTGAATAGTGTTCAAATTTAGGCTATATATAGAATATAGATTAAGCTGAACTTCAATTCTAGAAAACTAAGATAAAACTCCTATAGTTTCTAAATCTTAAAGTAATCTTGTTAAAACTGCCAGAATAGATATATATTAGAATATCGAACAACTTTATTAACAACATTATAAGTTATCATCTTAGTTTCTTGACGAAACTTTAAAAATAGTAGATAAAAAGAAATGGTAGCTTATTTTCTCTAATATTAAGCTTTACTTTAGAGATTAAAACCTAACCCACATATTACTTATTATTGAAGTTAATAGTGGTTTCTAGCATTTTAACCACTATTGAGTTTAATCTCCCTTCTACTTATATAGAACCCTAAAATTAAATAGTAATACTTTAGACTAAATTTATTAGCTTAAAGGCTAATGAAAATCTATACTATCAGAAAAATTTTATTCATAATTTATAGAAGATTGGCTTACAAGAAATATTTTTTAACTTACTTTTATTCTTACTATACACTATTATTCTACCGCGTTTATTTCTAGTTTTTTTTGTAATATCCGGTCCTAGCCCTATAGATGCATTATTTATCCAACCTATTTTAAAATATATTTTTACTTAAATTAATATTCATAATATTCTCAACCTGCTCTTTCGTAATTATACATATATTTTTCGCTTTTAAGCTGTTTGAAAAAGGTTTTCTAGCAGCAATATCACGGCTATAGCCCCCTAATTTTGAAAGTCTTTATAAGCATGTAGTTGAAAAAGAATAATTCCTTTCTTCTAATAATCTCTTATTTATTCTGTTAGGGCTTTTAGTTACGTTTCTACTCATAGCTCGTTTATCTCTTTTTATCACCTTAATAATAGGTCCTAAATTAGCTCTTTGTTTTCACATTCAATCTTTGTTTTCATACGAAATATAGTATTATTTCAAGATCCATATAGCTTATTAAGCAAAGAAATAACATTTTTGATAGCAACTTTAGTATCTAGCAAACGTAATATTTGAGATTCTATTTTAGAAAGTTTAAGAGCCATTATAGGTATTTGAAAAACAAGAATCTAGAACTAGAAAGGGATTGATATATCATAACAGCTTTCTGATCCCAATAACCTTTAACTATATATTCGCTACTATATATAAAATTTTCTTTTATACTTATAACTTTTAATAGATTATTAAAAGTTGCAAATTTTTATTTTACGTGGTTCGCTATATATATATTATAATACAAATAATATCAAGAATAATGCATATGCGAGTTACTATTATATACAGCTTTAAAGATAGTTAAATTCATTGAATAATTTTAGAGGGTAAATGTTGGTTAAGAGTGGTAACTAAGCAGAAAACCAATGGACTAAACTCAACTACTAGATCCTGGCTTTTCAAATCACTAGCCTCATTAGATATAGCTTACCAGACTAGTGAGCTATAAGTATTTCATAAATCACGTTTTTAGCAGTACGTTTTTTCCATGTCACGCCTCTGTATAGTTTTGTAATAGCCTGTAAGCTAATCCATTGATAGCACGCGATATTGCTATCTAAATTTAGGGGTCTATTTGGGTAGGAGGTAGATCAAATCTAATAGTAGTTCAAACGCCAAAAACTATAAATAACTTTAATAATCGAGGATATGTACATTATATTTGATACCCTAAGTAAAGCCCGATATTGAACGCGGTAAGCTTCTATTAGTTTTCATTAATCATTTTGGCACATTTTGCAAAAAATTGTCATAGGTATTAATAATATCATTAATCTAAGTTAATCTATAAACTAATATATATCTAGGCTCGCAGTTTTGATGAGATTTACGCCAAGTTCATAAAACTAAAGTAGTTTTATCTTAGTTTTCTAGAAATGAACTAAAGCTTTATCTTTATTCTATCTATAGCCTAAACTTAAACCTTAAGATAATATGTAGGGTATATTAAAAGATCGTTATAGGAAACGACTAGATAGTTCTTTAGAGTATAGGGAAAACGAATTTCGTATTATTAGCCTTATTAAAGGTATCTTTAAAGAGTAGGAAAATGTTCTATAAAAGGTTATAGAAAATAGAATATTGATATTACCTAGACGTTATTAAGTAGTAGTGGAAGCTATCTCCTAGTTGATAAAGTATTAGCTTTCTTTGATAAGCTTTTACTATAGAAAATATCTTTTATTCATTACTTAGATAAAATCTTTCTAACTATTTAATATCTTTGGCAATTTATAAGCTTTTTTTTAGTTATATATCTATCTCTTGAGTAGTTTATAGATTACAAGATACTTAAGTCAAAAAGTAATCTAAGTTTTTAGAGAAGCTTTTTATTATAGAAAAGTTTGGTAAGTTTTATAGCTTTCATAGTGCTAACTAAGCAAACAACTCGTAGCCTAAACAAAACGTATAGATTCTAGCTTTTTAAATCACTCGTCCGATAAGGTATAGCTCAACAGACAAGTGAGCTACAACTATTTTAAAAACCACGTCTTTAGCATTACGGTTTTTCCATTTGACCCCTCTGTAGTATATCTATTAGTAGTACCTTTATTAGTAGTCCTTTATTAGTAGTTCTTTATTAGTTTATATTATCTCTTTTCTCTACTCGTACAATACCTCTGAAAGGTTAATCTAGTAGTTATAGATAATAGGCTGCCAGCAGTATCAACGCCCTACAATTCTGCACTAATAGCCGCACTAATAATTCGATTCTAGACGTTACAGCTCATATCTTTACTCCTACTAATCAAGCTCTTACTTTTATAACTTCTAGTCCTATATAGCCTATCATTAATATCAAGGGCTTAGTTAATCTAAATCTCTACTATAATCAGTTTATCTTATATATAGTTTATATATATAATCTTTACTGTGTCTTTACCATGACTTCTATATATTTTACTATTTTTGATATCATAGTGTACTTACTTAGTTATAAAAATATTTAATAGGCTTTTACTCTGTCTGATTGTTCTGATAGTCATAGCCTCTATGATACTATCTTAAGTACTAGTATTAACGATTACATCTCTATTATTACTTACATAACTATTACTATGCGGTAGATCCTTACTAGCTATCTCCAACATCTTAAAGCTTTTATTGTTTGATTATATTGTAGTCTAAAAACCTAGTTCTATTTAGATAAGTATATTGTAGTACTCTTAGGCTAGAAAGAGTTTACTGCGTTGGCTAGGTATATACAGAGGGGTGACATGAAATAAATATGTTCTTAAAAGTTCTAGTTTTTAAACTAATATAACTCGACGATTAGAAGAGGTATTCCTAATTAGGATAGCTTATTTCAAAGCTGAGAAAGAGCGATCTAACCTGGAAAGGCTAAGTGCCTCCTTATTAGGCACGGCCAAGGCTAGAATCAGCTCTAGAGTAGAGCTCCAAAAAAACACCAACTTTAAGTCAAATCTTTCCTCTAATAAAAGTCTCTTTTTGTTTATACTCTAGTATAAGACAATGTTAGTATATAATAATAAAATCTAGAGTCTTAAGTAATTCAGTAAAAGGATAAAATCGAAAAAGCTTATTTTGATATAATATTTTTTTTATTAACAACTAAGTGATAGTAGCTACGAATACTTGATATATTAGCCTCTAGCTTCTATTACCTGGCTATAATATCTATGTAAGGATAAAATAGAGTTGTCTATTACCTATTATCACATAGCTTCGCACTCTTCCAAAATTGCTAATTTGAACATCTCAACACTCTCTTTACTTAGCCTAATATCTAAAAAACTTGCTTTTCTTCTATTTAGATAGTCTCTAATTAAGCTCTAAATATTTTCGATAAGGTTTAAATCTAGACTATAGAAAGGATATAGATAAAACTAAATTTTATTCGCTTCAAACAAGCTTAAAACGTTTTAAGTTTCATAAATGTAAGAGTTATTATATCTCAATCACTAATCTCGGTATATATTAATCTCTATTATAACTCATACTAATTGGAATATCTATAACTATTGTAGTTATATAATGAAAAATCACATAGTTCGAGAAAAAGTTCATTAAACTTACGACGTTTAATAGTTAGTTCAATATACGATATTAGACCTTTCTTGGATAATAGTAATTCTTCTAATCAAGAGTTATTTCTGGCGTTTTATTAACTATTAAATCAGAACCACTACCTGTCTAAACAGCTCTCTAGACTTAAATCGTGATATCACGGTCTGTGTTTTTATTAGTAAGCTTGATTAAAAGTATTCAAGCTTATAGATAAAAACTGGATCTGAAATAGAATAAATTTAGCTTATAAAAATTTTTTTTAACCTTACTTTTGTTAACTATGAAAACGTATCTCTTACCAAGGTTGAATTTTTACCTTATTTTAACCCCTTTATTTCTAAAACTGTGCCCACGCTATACTAGTAACTCATTAGAAACTAGAATCCTAGTAACATCAATTTTTTCAGCTTTTTAACTCTTCCTGTAGCCCATTCCAGATAATTATTAGCTTCAAAATCGATTAGAACAGCTTTTTTTTTAGCAACGTTATAATAATAACCTTTTACTTTTTGCAGCCGTTATAGGCTTCGTGTTAAGGGGCGAACAGGCCTTCGAACGATTATACATTAATCTATATTATAGAAGAAGAAAGATAAGAAGGGTGAAGTTATCGTATAACACTTCTCTTTTTATATCTAAATTCTTTTCACTTTTATATAGACAGAGTTCTAGCTAAGTTATATAGTATAGGGGTATAATATAATTATATATATTTATCTTATCTTAGTATAGCTCATTACGCACGTAACATTATTACGAACATTTACTCTATTAAGGCGCAGCCCCTTATAATATCTCTCTTCATTACTATATATGGTAGTAGTCAATTTGTTAACTTTATTATGTTATAGAGTTACTACCTTATAGTAATATTATTTATATACTAGAAGTAAGAGCAAGTGAAGCATTTTCTATCTAGTAAATCTATTAGTAGAATCTTTATAAGTAATTCTTAATCACTTTATATAATCTCTTTTCTCTACTCGTATAATCCTTCTAAAAGCTTAATATAGCAGTTATAGATAGTAGGCCGCTAGCAGTATTAACGCTCTATAATTCTGCACTCATAGCTATACTATTAATACTTTTCTAGATATTATAGCTTATATCGTTACTACTACTAATTAAGCTCTTACTCATAGAACTCTTAGTGCTATATAGCCTATTATTAATATTCAGGGCTTAGTTAACTTAAATATCTACTATATATAGTTCATCTTCAATATAGCTATCATAGATAAGCTTTACTGCGTCTTTACTATCACTTTTATACGGTTTACTATCCTCTATACGATAGCGTGCTGACTTAGCTAGAATTATATCTGATAAGATTTTAATCTCTTTTATTATACTTATAGTAACAGCCTTTATAATAATTAGCTATCTATTATATCTTCAGGTTTTTATTATTTACTTACGCAGCGGTCTAAATTAGACTGACAAACGGGCATAGTCTTTGCATTTCGTGGGTACCTCCAAAACTTCGTCGATATTAGTCTATAAAACCTGATTTATGGCTCGTTGAAAAGCTAGAGTATTGCTCTATAACTTTTATATATAAATTATTAGATTATACAATATCATTATAAAGCTAGAGCGAGAAAAGAGAGATAATTTTGGTTAGGTTGGGTTAGGTTGGGTCACATTAGGGTAGGGTCGAATATCTCTTTTAATATTAGAGATAGGGCTTAGTAATGTGCTACACGATTGAATGCCTAGGTCTTGGCGTGTAAAATGACGTCACAATTGCCCAATTTAATCAAGCGGTTGATGAGATGTTGATGAGAATGTGAATTTCTGGGCGGGTAGCATTTGCCAGCCTAGTCTAAATACCTAGTTCCATATAAATAAATATACTATACTACTCTTAGATAGAAAAGGGTTTTCATTATTTACTAGCTATATATCAATTCTAGGCGTATAGGGTAGAGCTTACTTAAATTATATTTAGCTTTATTATAATGCTGTTTATTCTATTTCTTGTAGTTATATAGCTTCTACTATAGATAATAGAAGGCGCTATAAGTATTCTACTTTAGGCTGTTCTATTGATTCTTTACTTTTAGAGTAGATTAGTTTCTTTTTACTAGCTTTATATAAGTTTGTTATTTAGGAGTTATATAAGCTAGGTATATATAAGCTAGTATTTAAGTATAGTAGTATTAGTAAAGTTAGTAGCTAGCTTCTATATAGATAGTTAATAGCCTATCTAACAGATAAAGTATTCGATTCCTTCTTTTTATCTTCTTTTATCTACGAATACTTTACACTATTTATTTAAGATATACGTCTTTATTATTATCTTATATAATAATAGCTACTAGGCTAGAGTTATCTATCTACTAAGATAGAAGAGGGTCGCCTATAGTAGGCTATAGCTTATCTATATTAATAGTCTTAGCCTTCTAAAGTATAGTGAGTTCTATCTGATATAGATCTTATATATATACTACTTAGAATTTTCTATTCTTCTGTTCTAGTTTTTTACATAATCTTATAATTTATACGTTACGTAGATCTAGCTATACTTAGTCTTTTACTTTATAAATAGGCGCTAACTTCCAGAATTTATTAGCTTAGTATTTCTATTATTATTAAGCGTATATCATTGCGGATATAGTCTAGATTAAACTATTACTAATCATATAGATAATTTCTTTTATAGGTTCTACTATGTTTAAAGCCTATATAATATCTTACTCTTATGATAAGGGAGTATTATAATAACTAAGATATAGAAAGAGTATAGATACTCTAATTAATATATTTATATTAAAGTTTTCTATAAGCTTTAATAAGAATAGAGTTAGACCTAATTATTTTAGTTATAGTTATAAATTATTGATATAGTAGCTTTGATATTACTATTTATATATTTAGTAATTCTATCTATTCATCAGTAATAGGTAGTAGAGAGGCTTTATTAGATACTTAGAAACTAGTAGATCTAATTTTATAGAGGATTTATAAATCATAGGCCACTATCTAAACTCATTGACTATAGTAGGCTATAATAGCGGTAAACTTTCTATATAAATGCGTAAGCTATATCTATTATCTTAATTTTACTTATAAGAATAAGTATAATATCTCTATCTAAATAGTCTTATACTACTATTAGATTGATTTTCTTTTAGAATAGTAGTAGTTCTATAATAAAATCTACTTTAAGATATTACTATATATAACTAGATACTAGTATTATTTATAAATCTCTATACTTTCTATCTTACTAAGAAGTAATTTCTAAGTATAACTTATAGTTTCGTATAAAGCGACGGGTGTTATTACTTAAATTTAGCTAAAACTATTCTTATATAATAATTCTATAAATCTCTTTCTATCTTAAGTAACTTAATAGTAGAGAGAGGTAAGCTGCTTAAATTATCTCTATATAGAGTAGTTGATTTTTAGATATCTATACTCTATTTCTCTAATATAGTTAGTCTTTATTATTTATTATCTAGTCGCCTAAGAAAACTTTAACTTATCCTAAACTTATAAGCAAATATTTCTTCTCTTATACTCCAAATTTAATCTTAAACTATAGTATATGTATTCCATATAGTTTAGTCTTAGAATAACTAAATTAGTTCTTAAAGATCTAGTAGTTAAATAAGTATAGATGATACTAGAGATATTTCTACAAGTTATATACGTAACGCTAGTATAGAGTCTTAAGTATTTATAGATACTAGTATTATAAGTTCTCTTAAGGCATAGTAGTAATATAAAGAGTCTTTTAGTATAACTTAGTTATAGTAGAATACAGTATCTACTTATATATTGTCTTTCCTACAGAAGTATTAAAATCGTATACTTAGAAATCAAGCTAGCTATAGTAAATATTATATATAGTATCCTAAGAGGTTCTATTTCTTATAAAGAATTCAAGATTCTCATAATCTAAAATTACTTTATATTCTCATAAGTCTCTAAGTTCTGTGTTTTATTCTTTTAGATAGGTAATAAAGACTAATAATTCTTTATTGTAGATTAGGTAGTTGAATTGATAGACTAGTAGTTTATAAGAGAAGTAAGCTACTATATATAAAGTTTTATTAACCTCTTAGAGTGGTACTACTCTTATTACCTATCTAGAGAAGGTATATTTTATAATCATATAATATTCTTAGATAAATGCGCCTAGAACTTTATCTAAGAGAACAGCTGCTATAAGAGCTATAAAGCTCAAATTCTATTTATACTTCTATTTAAATAGCTTATTCTTTTTTATCAGTTATATAAGCAGATCTAGAAGCTATGAAAAGCTAGAGGTAAATCTATATTAGAAATTAGTAAAGCTTAGAAACCCTTATATTTCTTATATGGTTTTTAGTACTTTTTAGTCTTAAATTGAGTTTATCTTATCTAGGTCTATAGAGATACCCTTCTCTATCTATCGAATAAATTCTAAGGATTTTATATATTAGATATTAAACCTATATTTCTTTAGTTAAAGCTATAGCTCTACTACTGAGAGGCGTTCTACAACGTGTTATATATATTTATAGTATTAATCTAGTAAACTATCTACATAAATAAGAATATTATCTAAATAAGCTAAAGTAAAGTTATCTAGAAAGTGCTATAGTATCTAGTTTCTATACTACTAGGATATACTTAGCGCGTTACTAAGTCTCAAAGGTATTACTACCTATTTATATAAACTAAACTATATTTAAAAGACAGTTATATATTCTTAGCCTTCTACCATATGAATATAATAGGAAGCTACTATAATCACTAACTTAGTATACTATATCACTAATCTAAATTACTTTAATATTTTACAGATATGTAGAGAACGGTAATAGACTTTTTAGCTTATTATATTAAGTATATAGTAGTTTATTTAGAACTATAGGCTACTACTAGGCTTTTATATAAATAGAATAGAAGAGGTAGTAGATGTATTACCTGTTATAGATATATCCTTTATTAAGCACCTTATAGAGTATCTTACTTAGTATAGGAAGCTTATCTTTCAATATACTATAGAGTAGTCTATATAGAATTTCTAGTATTCCCTTATTCTTATCTAGTATTAACATAAACTAATAGTCTATCTTAGGGCCTCTTAGAGAGAGTGACTTCTTCCCTTCTTCTAGTATATCTAGTTTAATATATAATTATAAATAGATAGGGAGTTATCATTTTATCTCTTCTTTAGTAAAAATTATATTGAATTACAACGCTTTCTTAATATCATAGAGACTAATAGTATATACTTATATAGCTAACTACTTCTTAGTCTATTCTATATAGTATCTAAAGATATCTACTATTATAGCAAGAGATTTTATTTCCTATATAAGTCAATCTATATATAGTACTGGAATTCTATAGCAGTAAAATTATAGTTATTATTAAGAGGCTTTAATTACACTGTTGATATCTTGAAGCTAGATTTTCTTTTGAATTATACTATACTAATATATTAATAGAGTAATATATATAGCTACTTACTATCTAATCTCTCCTACGTTAATTATAAACTCTATAATAGATTAGACGAAGCTTTTCTAACTATTTACTCCTTCTATTATATAGAGATTAATTAGTAAGTATAGTAAGTTAAGTTTCTAAACTAAGATCATATTAACTATAGGATATATATAGCACTTGTTATCTACTATAGTTATAGTAGTTCTACTACTTTTAATTATAATATCTATAGATATTAGAGATATATATTTTAGTTATTATAGTAGACGATACGTTGGTTGTATAATATTCTTCACCTACTTTTATAGCTTTAGCTAGTATTTTTTAACTAAAGCTTTTCTTTTCCTTTATTAGAGCTATTGCCTTCTACTATTATTCATTTAGTTCTAACTAGAGTCGTTATAGCCTTTATACATATTAGTAGAGTAGCCTTATAGTAGTAAACTAAATAGCCTTTATATCTATAGTAGAGGTAGTTATCTAGTTCTATTTAATAAGTAATTTTAGCCTTTATACTCTAGTATCTATTTCTTTCATAAGGGCGTAACACGTTTATAGCTAGAGTCTAATCTATTATATTACTTACTTAAGTAAATAGACTCAAGTTTAATAGCGCACTATATAAATGCTATTCTACTACTTTTAGATTTTTCTAGATTATATTTATTCTATTAATAAAACTCTTTTATATTTTATCAGCCAAGAGCTAATAGCTAGCTTAGTAGGAAAGTAAATTTCTACTTAGTAAATTTTTTAAACACTTGATTTTTAGAGTGGAGTTAAAACGGTTCTATTCTACTTTATAGAACTTAAAATTCAACGTTTATATATAAGAGAGAAACTCTCACTTTCCTTACTTAGTTATATCGAGGTATTATCGGGCGTTTTACCTTATTATAAGATTTTCCAAGGATCTATCTAACTAGGGCTATACTACTATTTATAATAGTTCTTTTTACTTATTTATTACTACTATAACATAGTCTTATAGAGTAGTAAAAGCCTATCGTTTTATATAAGTAATTATATAGTATACTGAGTATTCCTCTAGAGACTAAATAAGATAGTAGCGAAGAGCTTTATGTATATTTAGATTTTCTCATAAAAGTATTCTTTATATATCTTCTCATTAAAGACTTCTATATCTAGAAGTCTTGCTTTTACTAGGCTTTATATACTAGGTCTAGTACTAAGCGCGGAGTTATAAGTAAGTAGCTACCTATTAGTACTAGACATCCGCGTATTATTAGCTAATAGCTAATTTAGATTAGAAAGAAGAGATTTTTTATTTATTTTAGTTTTTAAAAGCTACTTTAAGGTTATTAAAGCTCTAATATAGTACGGCTTAGAGCTTATTCAAGCTGCTACTTGTTCATAAGAAAATCTTTATATAATAGTTGAATTTAATAATTTTAGCTATCTACCTCTTTATGTTTTAGGAACTGCTTAGAGTCTGTTATAGTGTTAATATCTTACATTTAGACATATATATTATACTTATAAAGTGTTATTCATAATCCCTTATCTCATACAAGAAAAAGATAAGAGATAATCTTTCTTATTATATCAAAGGGCGAAAACGCCTTTAAATTAGTATATATTAATTGATATTATAGAAAAAGAAAGATAAGAAGAGTTAAGTTATTATATAATACTTTTCTTTTTATATCTATACTCGTTTAACTTTTATATAGATAGAGCTCTAGCTAAGTTATATAGTATAGGCATATAATGTGGTTACGTGCGTTTATCTTATCTCGGCGTAGCTCATTACGCACGTGATACAATCACGTGCGTTCACTATGTTTGGGCGCAGCCCCTTACACTTCTAATATATATATATCCAGATTATTTCTAGCTCATAATCTCTTACTTTGTTTTTTAGGGTTTCTAGTTAAGTCTATATCGAGTGCTTATTTAACTCTAGAAGTAATCTTTAAAACCTTAGCTTTTTTAGCTATTTCTAGCAAGTTTTTCAGCTTCTTTTTCTTCTTAACTCGACTAATATCAACATCAATAGATATAGGAGATCTATTGAAAATATGAATATTATCTTTAGTAGAGATATTCACATATAATAAATAATCAACTTGTACTTAAAAAGTTAAAGATTATGTAGGTATTTAAGATTTTGAAGATCTAAAATCCTTTTCTAGAAAGATAAAAATATATTCTTCAAGCTTACTAAGCTAGATAAGCCATTCTACTTACCTAAGCTTGCTCTTCTTTTTTCCTAATCTTTTATGTTCTTTATTAAATAAAAAATATGGCTAAGAGCTGATTTACGTAATTTTAATATATGAATCTAGAATATAAATTTTTTCTAGGCATCTCTATATATCTACTAGAGAGATATTTTAGCTTAAAACTAGTGTTATTTTATTGCTCTACTTTAGAGCTGAATTCTAGCTCAAGCCGTGCTGGCTAATTAGCCGCTTTCCCTTTCTGGGTAAGACCGCTCCTTCTTAGCTTTAAAATAAGCTATCCGGATTAGAAACAGCTCTTATATTCGTCGACTTATATAGGTTTAAAAACTAGAACCTTTAAAAACATATTTTCTTCATGTCACCCCTCTGTATTTAGAAAAGTATAGAGTACTGCTATTAAGTCTTAATATACTTTACTAAGATTATTCATTATTATACTATATAGAGTTTCTCTCTCAATTGTTGTTAGCTATAAACTAAAAAAAAGAGAGTCCTTATTACTTATATAGCACAACTAGTTGATCTATGAAGAAGTAAAGAGTATAATATATATATCTAACCTTACTTATATAGCTGCTTTAAGTATTTTTCTTTAGACAACTACTTGCTTATATTCTTTAGTTAGTCTATCTAATTATTCTATATGCTAATACAACCTGCTACTCTTTAACTAATCTCAAGTCCCTATTCTAAGTACTTAGATATATTCTAATAGAAACTAGTTGATAAAACAGTATAGTCATCTTTATCTTTCTTACTAAATAATATACTTCTCTAAATACTCTTCACACTTGTACCTTTAGATATGATAGAATAAATTGTAAGATCTATATACTAAATCTAGTTTAGTTCTCTTCCTTTATAGATTTTCTCTAGTAAGAGTATAAGATTAAATCCTATTCTTTTTAGATTACTATAATTAATTAGTAGTACTGGATATTACCTTACATAACTTACTCAACTAGTAAATAGTATATATACTATAAACATTTGAGATTGGATTTTCTATTAACCCGTAATTATTAGTAGTTGACCTACTAAAGTTTCTATTAACTATATTCCTAATACCATCTCATTTGTATAGCTTTTAACCTCTAGATAGATAATAACTCTCATGTTTTTAAACTCTTTCATATATCAAATAACTCTAAGCTTATAAGTAATCTTCTTCTCATCAATTGATAGAGAAACTAAGAGTAGTAGAGAGTAGTAGTAGTAGCTTAATCTATTATCTAGTTATTAAATCTTTTGATAGTACTTTATAAAGAGAATATATAGTATAGAGTCACTTTATATGCATTTCTATCTATTCTTATTTAACTAGAGTGCCGCTAAGACCTTATTTCTCTATTTCTTGGATATAGCCTAATTAAAGCTCTCTATCTTAGCTTATACTACTTATAAATACGTAAAATATACTCTATCATACTTAAATAAATTATTGCAAGTCTCTCCTCTAATACTTAGCTTATAGTACTATATATTGACTAGCTTAAATCTAGCTAGAGTATTAAGGGGCCTTCTACTAGCTACTTCTTATTTATTTAGAGCTAGAACTTACAAGCCTTATTTATCATACTTATAGTTTAGTTATAATACTTAATAACTTCCTTTTTAGCAGTCTAATCTTTATTACCTATACAATTTAGGTTAAGATAGCTTTCTACTATAATTAATACTTTCAACTATTCTTGTTTTCCTTAGTTAGCGTTTATTTATATAGAGAGTGAGTTAATTAATTTTGTATCTTGTACTAGTAGATAGTTATTATAACTAGTTGACTATAGACTCTTTACCTAGAGACCAGTTTCGCTCTCACAAAATAGAAGCTTTATTATAGCAGTAAGCTTTTTATTTAGCACCGAAAGTAACTAAGAGAGATAGTGATGATAGTTAGTCTTTCTATATCAAATCTTTTAGTGATTCTATTATAGCGCTTACTAGTTCTTTTATAGATAGTAAAGTAATATCTATCTCTATAGATATAATAACTATCAACTCTAGGCATCTCTATACTTCTATTTTAATAAGATTAGCCTTATTACTATTCATCTTATAGTAAATAATCATAATATTATAGTTAATCTACCTTATAAAATAACTCCTAACTTCAAAATAAGAATCTAACTCAAGATTTCGTAAACGTTTTGAAATTATAGAGTATCTATTTTATTATAGTTTCTAAGGCAAGAATTGAATTTCTACCTTCTTTGTTCTACACTCTCTAGCTTTTAATTTTAAGTACTTATAGTTCTCTATATCCCGAATATATATTTAATTCTATAATAGCTATATATTCTTAATTATAAATTCTACTATAATTCCTTTTACTAACATAACTAATATCTGATTTGTTACGTTAATACACTAATCTCTCCTTTAGTTCTTAATAGATAGCTGGATTAGAGGTCAAACGTTTAGTATCTTTATAACCTTTATTACTAGAAACCTTTTTATTATAAATGCTATCTCTGAGATACTCTAATAGATTATAATAAGTTTATATATTCACTAAGATACGTATTTATCTATAAAGTCTTTCTTCTTTTTCTTAATAGTAACTAATATATCGATGATCTTCTTTAACTTTATTTTGATATAAAGTTAGTACCTAAAAACATTAGCTAATCGCTCTTAAAGCTCATTATAAAACTATACTTAGCTATAAGCTATAGTAATTACCTTCATATATCTTCTACTGCGTTAATTATGTCCGTAATTATCTTTAAATATATAGATATTGCACTAAGCAAGTAATAATTCATAGGTCACTGATTTCTTAGTTCAGCCTTCTAGAAATTATACAACTAGTGTTTTAACTTAGAAGCTACTAGCCGAATCATTATTCTAACAGCTAATAAGTCGGGCTTTCTTATAAATCAGTATAGTATTATTACGTAGAATTCTTTAATTCTTTTTCAAGATAGAAACTCTACTTTATTTTATATAATTAATAGCTTGTTAAAACTACCTGATAGCTTAGGTGTTCTAAGTTCTATAACTATTTCAGAGCTTAAGACCTGAGTTCTATCTAATATACTCTTCATAGAGATGTACTACTTTTATTCTTACTCCTACGTATTCTATTACGCCCTCTTATTCTTCCTTTTCTCTTACGTCTACTTCTTCTATAGATCTAACATCTTTGAAATCATATCTAGCCCAAATAACTTATATAACTAATTGAGTATTTAGTTATCATTAAGTTATACGTAGGTAAAGTTCTAGTAGAGTCGAAGGAAGATAGATATATATATCTATATACTAATCGTAAATTTATAGCTCAATAGCTATCAAGAATATCATGTTTCTCTATCTTTAGTGATAGTAATGTAAAGTACATAGCCTTATCTAATTAAGTGTTTAAATTGTTAGTATAGCGGTACAGAGGGGTGACATGGAAAAAAACTGTTGCTGAAAGTTCAAGTTTTTAAACTATGATAACTAGCTGAATATTAGAGCTATTCCTAATCGGGTTGGCTTATTTTAAAGCCAAGAAGCTGAATTTAGATCAAAATAGGCTTAGTGCCTGCTTAGTCAGCATAAATCC
>JALPSE010000193.1:19734-42423 GCA_030558545.1 Bipolaris gigantea | reverse complement strand
GCCCTCGCTCTCCTCCTCGAAGGCGCCGACACCTCCACCATCCTCTACACCCGAGCCCCAACCCTCGACGCCGCCACAACCCCAAACACCAACGCCCGCCCAAACCACGCCAACGGCATCAACAACAGCAGCAGCACGGACAACCTCCCCACCCAAACCATGACCCAGACCGCCCGCGTAACCCAAACCTCCCGCCCCCACGACCCAGAACCCATCATCCTCTACCCCTTCCACCTCACCCTGACCACCCACTGCTCCCCGTCCTCCCCCCTCCCCGCCAACGCAACCCTCACAAACGGCAACTGGACATCCCGCATCGTCAACCTGAGCTCCTCGACCCGCGCCACCGTAGACCACCATATCGCCGGCTACCCGCAGACGTTTGGCGTGGGGCCGTTTGATGCGCAGAGGGGGACGCTGCGGTTTGGGTACCTGAATGCGCACGGGGGGTGGAGGTGCGAATGGGGGGATGGGGATGGGGATGAGGATGGGGAGGGTAAGGGGCGCTGTGGGTGGTGTAGGGGTGGGGAGTCGAGCGTGGAGGGGTGTCGGGGAGGAAGCGGGGCTAGGGTGAGTGATTACTGCATGTCTTTGGGGGTGGTAGTTGGAGAGGGGGCTAATCGAGGGCAGACGAGGGACATGGATTGTTTGTTCATCCTGGGGTGGAAGCATCAGTTGAAGGCGGGGGGGGTGAGGCGGTGTGCTTTTCTTGGGGGAGGGGGCGTGGAATGCGGGAAGGCAGACAAGGAGGGAGGCGGTGGGGAGAGAGAAGATGGCTGTGTAGGTGTGGTGGAGGAGTTGGGGGACTTGAGAGACGAACGCTTCCTCTGCCGCCAGGTGTCGTGTGTTCAGTTAGGAAACGTGCATGTTACACTGCTAATATACGACTTTCGTGGATGTGAATTGATGTTTTAGTTTATTAATAGGGTTCACAGGATCGGGTACCGTGCCTTGGTCTCCTCACCCATGTCTTCCAAGCTACAGCTGTATAAACCAATAACTCCTATAGGCCAGAGGTTGCTACTAGCCAACGAGCGTGTCACAAAAGACGAAAAAGAAAAGAAAACCTATGGCACATAACCGGCGGGGGTATTGATCAAATACAAAAGCCGTCAAAGTTCCCAACCACGCAATCCGACTGCTTTCCTCATTCCACCTCCTATCGACACTGCCTTCCCCATTCTTCAAAAAGACAAGGGCAAAGCTTAATCAAAAAACCACAGCCTTCGATCCATACTTGAAATCCTCCTCGCCCCATCGAACCGACCGCCTCTCGGGCTTGTGAATCCGTACACACCACAAAAAGTAGTCTTCCAACGGAAGCAGATTAAGCAGCATACGATTCCCAACCCACGCAACCCCGCACACCATGGCGCCCGCAACGGCATCCAGGATGAAATGATTCGCCGTCGCTACAATCGCAATGAGGATGATAGTCGGATACGCCACCCCCAGCACAATGCACAGAAATCTGCGTAGCGACGGCACACGCATGCGCAATCCCATGGTCAGTGCCATACTGCGTGACCGCGCATGCTGCGGGGCGAGCGGAATCGTCATAAGCGTCAGGCCGATAAGCAGCGAGTATCCGAAATGCAGGGACGGCATCGCAGCGTACTGATTGCAGAATTTATTTTGCGTCCAGACGCTGCTTTCGCCGTCGGCGCCGTGCACGGTATCTACGAAGCCGAAGCTGCGGGCTTTTTTGCCCACGTCCCCCGTGACGTCTGGGTCGGAGAGCAAGCGGGGGGGCATGCAGGGCCAGAGGGTGAAGATGATGAAGGCGACGAGGTTGCAGGTGGCCATGGTGCGGCGGCGGGCTGCGTAGAGAGCTGCGCCTGCGGGACTGGCAGAGGCTTCGCCTATCGGCTTGTTGTGCAAGGGGAGGTCGACGCGGTTGCGCACTGTGGTGTAGTAGTAGAGGCAGACGAGGAAGAGGATGGTGCCGGGGATGTGGATGAAGGAGTAGATGCGGTTTGTCCAGTGGAGAATGAAGGGGTGCTTGAGGAACCAGGCTTGGACGTCGAGTTCGAGGAAGATGTGTAGGCGCTGCTCGAGGGCGATGAGTTGCAAGGCGTGGCGGCGGGCGACGTTTACGGTGCCTTGGTCGATGAGGTAAAGAGCGCTTATGCCGCGCCCGACTTGGTAGACCTGCGTTGGGTGACGGCTGTCAGTATTTTGGTTGATGTATGCAGGTCAAGTTTGACGCACCCAGTAGATCAGGGCCCAGTACCATGCTTCGACCAAGAAGGGAAACTTTTGGAGCAGTCTTGATAGGAAGTAATCTTGGAATCTGCGCGTGTTTGGGCTGAGAACTTGTTTGCGCATGCCCAGGATCTTGATTTCGCGCGTCTGCCATTGTGGCTCTTCGTCGACATTGGCGAGAAGTGATGTGCTGGACAAGGGACTCGATCGACCTGACTCGGGTGAGGCGGAGCGGGGGGAGTGGTGATAGACTCTTGGCCGGTTAAGAAGACGGT
Organism: Bipolaris gigantea; assembly: GCA_030558545.1. NCBI lineage: Eukaryota > Fungi > Ascomycota > Dothideomycetes > Pleosporales > Pleosporaceae > Bipolaris > Bipolaris gigantea. Next base: position 39,943 of record JALPSE010000193.1, on the reverse strand, counting down.
ATTCCGTATTGCGGTTCACCCAGGTACCGCCGAACAGTAGGGTAATAACCACAAGTGGTTCTATGAAGGCTCCTACGCCCATGATGTGTGACAGTATGCTGGGTGGGATGCTCAGGCGAAGAAAGCAAAAGTATGCGATCTGGAGGATACTGTGGTTTTACAAGAAAGAGGTAGACGTCACTGTTCCTCCGGGAGGCTGCTTGTTGTCGGTAAAGTTGACGGTATATCGAGTGAGCGGACCAAAGACGGATGCGGGCAGGCGTACGAGGCGCAAGGCGTAGGGCGTTCCAGTGTTGCTCACTTACAAGGCAACGAGCTCAAAGACAGGGCAAGTAAGACAGGAAGAAGCAAAGAAAAGCCTCTGGCATATGCAAGAATTCAGAACTGGGCGGCTAGGACGGTGCGAAAGAGGAGGATGGAGGGAACTAAGAGTGAGCATGGCGGCACATTCAAGGCGTGGGCGGAAGAGACGGCATGCAGGTGTTGGCGGAGCTCTGAGGTCATGGATTGGCAAGGCGTGCGAGTGGTCGGACGAATGCGAAGTCGCTCTGTGGCTGCCTTTCAGTAGTGCAGGGCGTTGCATGAGTAGCCGGCCTTGCAAGAAGGAGTTTCCTGATGGTCGGCTCAAGTGTGCGTCATGACCACCTACCTATAGTTTTTGGGCAGCAGCATTCGAGTGCTCACCACCCCAGGCACGACAGAGGTAGGCATTGGTTGGAAGTGATTGCAAACTGTTCAATTGACAGTATCAGACTTACCACCGACTTTTCGCAGTGATACTCGCCCGTCCGGAGGCTCCGATGCATCCCATGTCGCGATCCGCGCACTCGGTTGGCACGCCTTTGTAATGCGAGCATCTCACAATCGGCACGCGACCACGGCGGCAGAGGCTTAGCTTCCGCTGATCGCCGAGCGCTAGGCTGGTTTGGTCTGCTGCACGTGGGACCAACGTGATTTGCTTACAAGGACGAGACGACATGAGAGTGCCTTCACGTGACTTGCACGTGACTTGGGCGTAGCTCTGTCCGCTGGACAGGGCATCCACCCAGCACCAATCATTCATGTGCACGTATCTCCGATTTGCCTTGCTTACATACTGCATACAGCGTCTCGAGTAGGCCATGCAGTAAGACTGCAACATCCGCGCCATGCCAACCGCCCCTCAACAAGCCAGTGCTGATCCGATATGCGCACCAAGGCCGACCCAGGCGGTTGAAAACCAGCTTTCCTGGGCCAGAAATGGCCAAAGGATCAAATTTGCTGCCCATGTCACGCGATTTCACACTACGCAAGTCGCACATATATGTACAGAGTATTATTCAATGACAGGAATGGACCACGCAGGGAATGCCCCCGCCGTCATTCTAATAGGCCAGCATGCTCAACGTCTCGCTTCAATCTGAGACGTCGATAAACCCACCAAACCCAGCAAGAAACATAGTCTACAAAGAAGAAAGGTATCCGCTCGAATATGCAATGAAGCTATCAGTCTTTCGCTCTCCCCAAAAAACAGTAATGCATTGTAACAAAGGAAAAAAAAAGTAGCAATAATAGCCATGGTGCTTGCGACAGGTTTGGATGCGAATGACACCAAGCATTCCGTGACGCCGCGCTGAACGGGACCAATATGTGGTCAACCAAAGTAAGCATAGATAAAGAAAAGGAAAAAACAACAGACAGATGGAGAATCTGCCTTGCACCGCTCTTAGCAGGCGACGTTTGTAAATGGCGCACTCTCCTGCAGATCCTCGACCAGAGCATCCACGTTGTTGAGGTACTTGCCTAGCATATGCTGCTTCTCGGCTTGCGATCGTGTGTGCTTTTTGATTCCATTGCTGCCATCGTCGGTACTCCCTCGCCGGTCCATGGCCGTCCGGGCCTTGTCGCGACCCCGCTGAGGGCCTGAGACGGGCATTTCAGGCATCAGGTAAAAGTACAGGAACTCGAGCAGCTTGACCTTGACGCTCTGTGTCGTTTCCTCGTCCTTGAACAGACTCGTTACCGTGAGTAGGCCGTCCATGTGCTCGAATATCCGCGTGTTTTGGGGTGTGGCGAGCAGGGCGGAGACGAGGACGAGCAGGGCTTGTGACTGGATCGCCGGACAGTTGTAAGGGTCGAGTAGGTCAAGGAGAAGGTTCATATATACCTCGCGCCCAAAGATGATGCGCGACGGGGGATGTAGCAGGAGGAGGCCTTGTATGTTGGAAAGCGACGAGAGGATGAGGATGTCGTTCTGGCCATCTGTAATCATGATTAGCTCTTGATCGCCATCAGCCCTGCGTGCCTCTCCTACCTTTGCTACTACCCATACCAAGCAATCGATCCAGACAGTCGGCTACCCTGGTCACGACTTTACACTATTAGCATCCTGACCGTTGTTGATCTGCTGACTCGACCCACCATTCCACTCGAACCCCTCTTGTAGGCGGAAAAACTCTCGGAAGGCGAGATCGTCTGATAGTTGTCCCAACTTCTTTGCCGTGGCTTGTTGTTGTTGCTGCTGCTGCTCACTCAGAGTGACTGCCGAGGCATTACGGCGGTGGCCTGGTGTGCTAGGTTTCGATTTTGCGCCAGAGAGACAAATTTGCGCCAGCATGCCCTCAATCTGCCGTAATCCCTTGCGAATTTTCTGCGTATCCTTGGACGCGATGTTGTCAAAGGCGAGCGATAAGAGAGCCTCCATGGCGGCGGATAAGGTTGCGAGGATCCTTGTGGCGGGGTTAGTGGTAGCTGTCAGCTCGACTTGGGATGCTGAGCTGAGACGATGAGGCGGCGGCGAGGGTGTGGAGGCGAAACGTCGAAGCTGTGCAACGCAGGAGTCGGAAGGGAGTGTGTTTGGAGAGGGGGCTAAGATGCCGCTAGAGGTTCCTTTTTGCGGAGAAGCCCTTCTGGTGAGCCTTGTGTGGGCCGGGATTAGGGAATCGCAGGTGAGCTCGATAGAGCTAGGTGCAGGGGTGTATTGGCACCTGGTAGCATCGATAAACACCCGCCGTTGCCCCGGCGACACACACCCGCCCGCGCCGGTTCGAGCCGTGCACTCACTCGCCTCGCCCGCCCTGTCCACCACCACGCCCACCCGCCAGCCCTCAGTCTTGCTCGACATCCCTACCTTGCGCCGGCATGTCCTTTCTCATTTGCGGTGCCCACGGGTTCGGCCACCATGAGCCCTGCGCCAATCGCCATGGCCCACGCAACAGTGCGCATGACATGCTTCGCTTCTCCCCCTGACTCCACGCCTTGTTCTGGTCGACGTCATGTTCAGCTCCAGGCCTGCGACCAAGCCGAACACGACAGGATGCACACGGTCGTTGTTGTGGCTGGCTGGCTGGCTGGCTGGACTGGCCTGCCCTCTGCCCTGTTCACCGGCCACTCTGAACTAACCCGCATCGGCTCTTCAAATTGCCTTCTTTTTCCACTGCGGGGCTACGAGGCTGCAACGCCATACCGGATACTTCTTTGCACCCCTCCATGCTCAGTCGCAAATGGCCTGGAGGAGCGCCTTTGGGATACATCGTCACCAGACAAATGGTTCAGCCTTGTGCTGAGTGGCAGCACATCAGGCATCCAGCACCCTCAGGCCTTGGCAACCTCGTATCTCGTGTGTCCTTGTCCTTGTCTCTTATTAAGACTCGACTCTTCATGATCCATCAATCTTCGTCTGTTCTGCAACTGGACAGGTCCTTGTTTTGCAAATTTCATCGCACAAAGTCAGATTGCTTCAACGGCTTACTAGACCCAACATGGCATCCTCCAGACATCCCCGGAGGGAGCCACAACCCAAATTTTACTCGCTCTTCGTACTCTTGCACGTCATAAACATACTTCTCCGCTTCGTCATGCTAGCACCGACCATCTACTACCAGAACCATGCGGCGCTCCACAACGGCATAATCAGTGACAACCTCCTGTTTCACAATGGCACCTACGATTCAACTATCGTGACCGGCGAAAGGCTTGCAGACTGGTGGGGCTCCTTTGCTTTTTTCTGGAACCTTGTAATCTGGATACCATGCTTATTGCTGCTACCGCCATTGCATCTCCCGGTCGTCGTTGGAGATGTTCTAATTACCGTCTACATAGCGCGTATTGCCGTCTACCAAAGCGGATACGTGCCCACGGCGAAAAGCGCATGTAATGACATGTCTGCTTTCGACGACCATCGACCTCCAGGGACTAATGAGAGCTTCTTCGCTGCTGCGGCGAGGCTGAATGCAACTTTCACAACCCCTACCAAAATGTGCAAGAACTTTGTGGAAGAATGGCAATTTGGCATCTCTATAGTGTGAGTTATCCATGCCCCTCCAAATTATCATTGACTACTAAACAGCCCTAGCTTCTTACACGCTTTGATGGCACTTTTTGGCATTGTCACTTTTTTTGGCTGCATATCAATTGTTAAACAGCAATTCATGGAGCTCTTGAACACAGTGCAGGCATATACTATATTCTTCTTTCAATGTATCATTCATCTACCCAAAGGAGCCGTGATGCTGGTTCCTTTTATTCTATATACCACCCCAGTCTATATCTTCCGTCTATGTTTACCTAAAAAGGCAAAAGTACCAGTTCGAACAGCCCGCCGGTATGCGGCGAAAACGGCACTTGGGGCGGAGCAGAAGACTGAGATTGCGCTCAAAGGGCTGAAGACGCGCATTTTCACCAAGGATACTATAGGGAAGTACCAAGGCACCGATGGCGAGTCTACGCAACTGGCACAGTTCCTCGGCATATACGACATGCTTATGATGGTCACTCAACGCCTACACTACGTCGATGTCTTGAGCCTGTCTTCCGTCTCCAAATCTGTCCGCAACTCGGTTCTCCCTCACGATGATCTTCACCGCCGCCTCACATTTTTCAAACGACATACTTGCCGTGGTAGTGGCGTGGGAACTCCTTGTTCGGTGTGTTGGATCCCGATATGCTCGGATTGTTTCAAGTCCACCTCGTTTATACAATCGGCCCCACAACACCACCTGGAAAACTGCATTCCATACTGCAAGACCTGCCACTACGAACACCTCGCGGTTGAGAGAACCCGTCACGGCACAAGACACAAGGGTATACAGTGCGAATGCGTTCCGGATGCTCCTTGGTGGTCCACTATGTACCACCGTATCCTCAATCCTCGCACATACCGAGGACCCATACAGGATCTCCGGGAAGTGCCCTTGTATGTTTGTAGCAATTGCATCCGATTGCCAGTTAAAGAGATCAAATCAAAGAGGACCGCGGCTGCAAAAACAATGTTGAAAAAGGGCCACTCAGTTCATGGGTACAAGTGGAGCATGTGTATGCGACCGCTTTGCGAGAAACCGCTCAGTGCTGGCCCGAGATTTTGGGTTTGCACTCTGCCAGATTGTAAAAAAGAATGCACGAGTTCTCTGCACCAGGCATGGGGTGAGCGTAGTAAAGAAGCGGAAGAGGCAGTCTGAGCCTACATGCATTTTACACCCCATTGTTCATATACAATTACTACTACCATGTATATGTATTGTTATCAACCCCCGCATTTTCTAGCCCATCAAGCCATCACTGCCACAAACACCCCAACCGCCAGCGCCACCGTCCCACCCATTACCTTCCCCGCTGCCCCCGTAAACTCGGGCAACCCACTCTGCGTCGTCGTCGTATTCCCCGTATGCAGTACAAACGCCAGTCCCCCAAAATATCCCTCTGACCAGGATCTACGAATCGAATAAACTAGGACGAACAGGTCTCAACGGGAATTACTCATGTTCTGGCCCGTGTACGTTGGAGTAATGCTGGGAATTGCGCTAGGAATTAACTGGTAGTATACTAGGCCTACACAACCTCAAACTTCCCTAATTCTCTTCTCCCACCACCACCATCATCATCATCCAACTCACGCCTGAAACCCCCTCTCAAACCCCCTCAGCCACACCCCCGCCGCATATGCCCCGGGATCAGGAATCTTCGACCTATCACTTCCATCCTCTGCAATATACGTAGCGCGCCCAAACTTGGCCTTCATGTCCTTGGTCCCATCCGCCTTCTCCTCCGCAACCTGGACACTCTTGGCAAAGTCCTTGGTCTCAGCCAACGTGTTAATGAACGGAATAAGCACATCCATGACCGTTCTGTCGCCCTCTCTCGCACTCGTATAGTTCTTTAGATTCTCAAGCGCGGCTAGCGCAGAGGAAGCAAACGTGGATATGTCGAGGGGAGCATCTTGTGACAGTGTGGCTGTAGCGAGGGCGTTGGTGAAGGCGGTGACAAGGATGGAGAGGATGGCGCCGAGGGAGCCGCCTACGTCTTCGACGTTTTCGCCGATGCTCTCTAGGAGCGCGAGAATGGGCGGTGGGTTTTGTTCGACTGCGTCGATGTTGGCGAGGATGCTCTTGCATACGCCTGCTACCGCTTCGCCGCAGTCGCCGTCGCCCATTTGGAGGTCGTACTGAGTGATTTTGGGCTCGGCTGCCAAGGCAGCTTTGCATGCTGTTCGCAGCGCGGGGATGAGAGGTGCTGGGGTTGCAGGGCCTTTGTGGAGGCTTGACTTTTCAGACAGCGCGGCGTTGGCCTTGTTACGTAGTTCCTCTGTCTCCTTGTTGATGTTGACGGGCTTGAAGCCGTTTTTCGGCCATGCGGGAGCGTTGGTCGGGGCATCGAGCAGAGCAATGATCTCTTCATCCTTGACTCCCATGGATTTGGCCATGCCGCTCATGTTGCCCAGTGTTATGCTGAAGCCTTGGGCGTTGAGCGATGTCTCTAGCACACCAGCATAGATGCGTGTTGGCTCAATGCTCCAGTCTCGTTTTAACGCCACAAGGGCTAAGTTCACCATGGCATCGAATTCCAGGTTCGACAGGCCGCCAAAGTTGTTGACGAGCATTACTACGTTGTCGCCGGGGTTGAACTTGACAAAGGCGCGATCAGAGTCCGAGGGGTCGAGGAGATACTTGAGCATCTCCTTGATAACGTCTTCGGGGCCGGGCATCGGATGTATCGTTCGCAGGCCCTGGATCCTGATAAGTATAGCTTCTCTCCAAGACAAGAAAAAGGTGAACCCGTTCCACTTACCGGCTCGTTATGAATGCCCATGCCCACAACACAGGCATTGTCCTGCACACTCTCAAACGCCTCTCTTCCAGGAACATGGCAATGATCCAAACTCGTCCCAATCGTAACCAGCTGCTCGTTCCCCAGCTCACCCATCTTCCTACACCGCTCAAACGCCCAGCCCTGTAGCGATGCACCGCCAATCAGCTTGATAACGAGCAAGTTACCCGCCAGTCCTCTCCGTCCCACTTTCCCACTCTGAGCACGACCCAGCGCCGCGTCCTCGGCCATACAAACGACATCGACTTTATACCCCAGCGCCTGGCCCTTTTCCCTCGCCAGCCCAAAATGCAGCATGTCGCCCGTGTAATTTGTGATGCAAAGTATTACGCCCTCTGTACTCGGCACGTTCCGCATACCTGCCATAACTTGCTTCGTACTCGGCGACGCAAAGATATCTCCACACACAGCAGCCGACAGCATGCCGTCGCCCACGAAGCCCGACCACGCCGGCTCGTGACCCGAGCCGCCGCCAGACACGATGCTGACTTGGTTGGGCCTGTGGGATAAGTTGTAGACTACGCGGTTGGCCTCGTCGAGCGCCATGTGCTTGTTCCGCGCGCAGAGCGAGCGCAGCGTGTGCAGCACAACGCCCTCTGGGCTGGGGAAAAAGTGTTTCCGCGACATGATTTCGGGCGTAAGCGGCGAGAGTGGGAGACGGATGATGTCGACTTTCTTCACTCCAGTAGCTAACCAGCAGGCCTCATCAGTTCTCGCAGTTCATCCCACATTACCCGCCAACCGTACCGGTATTCTCCCAGGAACCCGGCCCCTCTACACGTTACTTACATGTGCCGTACACCAGACCCCACACTACGACTATCTCCGATCCAACGCCTTTGATCGATTCCCGAGCCCCAAAGATATCTTTTTAAAGAAAAAAAAAAGTGAAAAGGACTAAACACAATGTGTCCTAAACCCCCTCCTTCCGGGACCCATCCACGCCTTTATAAACCCTCTTCCCCGCTCCTCACCCCCACCCCCCCGACCTTCCGACCCCGCGCCCACCTCGCCGCATCTAGTTGGACAGTCTACCGCATAAGCATCAATCGCTTCTACGGCTATTCACGAAGAAAAAAAAGGCCCGCAATACCCAGAAAGATCCTAGCCCAACAGCAGCATGAGAATGCCCAATAGGTATAAAAAAAGGTATACTGTTTTCAGGCCAAGGTGGTTGCATGAGGTTTGGAGCTTGGTCTGCGCCGGGATTACCGGGTTGGGAAATGCCGGGGTTGGTGTGCTACTAGATGGGTGGCTTGCAGGGTCGGTCTGGGCTCCAAGGTGGAGCGGAGGGGAATTTGCGACTTGTGCTCTGATGACATTGTTCGAGGTTGGGAGTTATCTCTTGTGGATAGTAACGGCACCTTGAATATCTGTAGACTAGAATAGTTGATGGTGCGATCGTGTGGTAGTATGTTCCTGCACGTATGCACATGGTCTTGCACAGCACAATATTTTAGACGGAAACTCGGTAGCTCTGTTCCCGGTACTGGGTACCTCGAGCTTACACCTGCCAGGCCCGTATTCCTAATGTAACGGTATCTGTGTAATGACCTGTCTACTGCCCACAACTGACTAGCCCAAGTACACAACAAGTGTCCCAGATAGTCATCAAACAGAGCAGGAGCAGAGCAATCTCAGCTATGATTTCCTAGTCAAACATGATCTTTTTGCCCTTCAGCAGCGTGCCTCCCAGCAGCTTGCCGATTGCGTATCCAGTATAAGCGCCAGTAACAATGGTAACTGGCCACTTCTGCCATTCGCGGTCCCTGCACATGATTAGCCTTTCCGCCTCACAATCTGCGCCTCGTCCCCATTTCTGATTGAGCAAGTAAGCCTGGGGGGAACTCACCAGTCCAAGGGAATAGGTACGGCGCCTATCCAAGCACCGAGAACCGTGCCAACCAGCCCTCCATAGACCTCATCTATTGGTAGGAGCAACGCAATAATCTGCCTCCATGTATCGCCGTCAACACCATGTACATAGATCAGAGGCAGGGTGCTCAGGAGCGCCACATGAGCACCGCAGAGCAGCGTGTGTGCATGGTGCGTAGACACAGGTGCACCGAAGAGGACGAGAATGGCCGTGAGAAGCGGCGTCGCAGCGAGGACAGAAAGGAGGAGAGACAAGAAAGCCGGCTGTGGCAATACGTTAGCTCCTCCCTTGAAAAAGAGACATTTCTAGCAACGCCGCCATGCTAGTACAAGACACGTACCACAATCTTCGAGTTCAATCCTTGTTCCAGCTTGGTCGGTGTCTTTCCCTTCTTCTCCCCCGGTTTCTGCTTCCGCATCGAATGCGTGCCCCCGGTCGGTGGGAGACATACGGCCACAAAGGCTATTTGCAGCACAGCGAGCGGTACAAGGGTACTCAGCAGCGTGGGCACGGGGTCTGCGACCAGAGCGGGGAACTTGAGCGCGTAGACGGAGAGAACGAGTATGGGATGAATGTGCGTATATAGACGCGCTGTGTCGTTCTTCAGTGGCTCAATTGGTGCGGCGGTTGAGGCCTGGTGCTTTGATGTCGCGTTTGCGTTGATGACAGTTGTGCTGGCCATGTTTGCGAATTGAATGGGTGGTAATGAATAGGCAGGTTGATAGAATCGAAGACACGTCAGTTCGAGGTGAAACGTTTTTGTATTGGGCTTTGCCAGGAGCGTGGATGGCGCCTGGCCGACTAGGTTGTTTGTCGGTCGGGGTAGTTGCAGGAGATCACGGAACGGAAAGTTTCGAGATGACGCTGGTGGTGCTGCTCGCTGATTGGACAGACGACCAACTCCTGTTCAGCACCTCCATGGTTCGTACGAGACGGAAGATATATGAACTTCTGTCTCCACAGTTTTACGATTTTCAATCCATGGTATATCCGTTGCCTCTGCTCATACTTCATTCCCGATGACCGTATCCGAAACTTTTACGTTAGGCGTTACACACATCCATTCCTAGCACCATTGCTTGAACCATGTCCATACCTACTGCTGCTCTCCCTTTTTCGGGACCAAATTCCTCAATGAAAGATCATACACCACGTCCTCCACATCCTTGACGCGATATTTGAGACCGTCGCTGCGGCGGCGTAGGCTGTCATTCTTGAGGTTGAGGATCTGGAATCCAGCATGCAGATCCTTGACGAACTGATTGATGAGTAGCGGACGCTCGTAGTCGCCTAGAGTGACAGCATTGCGGGCAAGGCGCGTCTATTGTTGTTAGCATATACTATTTTTCGTTTGAAATGCATGCAAGAAGACGTACAAGCTCCTCGACGAGGGTCATGAGGGAATGCAGATACTCCTCAAGTGAGAGGTGGAACTCATCGCGCTCCTTGAGGTTGACTGGGACTGTTTGAAAGTTAGTAGTGCGTATGTGATGTATTTTTCTGGACGTACTCTTGAAGATTTCGCCGAGCTCCTCGATGGTTAAGAGGCGTCCGCATTGCACCGCACCGCCCTCATACTTGTAACCGCCAAGCCAGCCCCAGAAGAGGATACTCTCGCACTAAGAAATCATCAATGGTGTGAGCTGAGTGTTGCGTCGACCCTGAACTTACCGCGCCTTGCATCTGACGACTCCACATGTTGTTGAACTTGTAGTAAGGCATCTTCGACGCAGCTTGCGAGAGCTTAGAAACGGTTTCAATGACATTTTCAATGGGCCCTTGGGCAGCTTTCAAGGCCTCTGACACTGTATCTTGATTAGCTAGCATGTGGAGAGTCTTGGGTGCTGCGACTGACGCTCGCCGACGGGTGTGGAATGGGCTCTTGACAGCACGAAGGAGACATTGCGGTCTGTAGGAACTTAGGCGAATATCCAAAATCCTGATTAGATACACTCACTGTATTTCTCAAGCGCCTGAATGATGTCGCGCAGCTCCTGTCGCATTGTGAGGACGATGTCACGTGCAGCTCTGGAGAACTGCCACTCACATCTCGAACCGCGGAGTCCTCGTCTATGCGCGCTTGGAGGTCCTGGAAGACGGCCGGGTTGACCATTCCTGATTGCGATGCCATCTTGCCAAATCTTAGGTTTTGCAGAGGTGTTCGAGTAACGTTGAAAACTGTGGTAGTATCCGGGTACTTAGGTCAGTGGTGGTCTGGCAAGCAAACCTCGCCACGAAAATTTGGCGTCACACGCTGCTCCCTGCGCAACATCACTTTTTCACAGATGCAGCCACATACAGTGCATTTGATATGCAATTTATTGATTTCAAGGTTTGCATGTGTTTATTGTAATTTACTATACAAATTAATCAATTGGATGGCTTTACGTACAGTGTTTTACCAACATACGCTTTGTCATCGATATCGAGATAGTTATGTTGCTCTTATGAACACCCTACGGCATGTCTCCATTTTGTCGGATATTGATTCCTACCATAAGTCTTACCAAACATAAGAACTTGTTTTCTATTGTCCCTTTGCTATCAGTCTTACCATCCACAGCTTTCTCGATCTTTCCTATATCTCATATCACTTAGGATGAATATTTGTGAAGTTCTAGGTTTTTGTCTAGTCATCGTTTCAATAACATTTCTTCTAAATAGGTCTATCGCAAGGTATTTGATTGTTCTATGGTACTTTACCCTTGCGACCGCAAGAACGCTTTCATCTTAGGAAAAATGTACATGTAAATCGAGCGACGTTATACATTCTCGTACCGCAGTATGGTTGTCGTCGGTCTCCCATCTGCTTACGATAACAAACCCAATAATCGCACATCACCTGATCACTTGGGTACTAATAACAAAACATTGTGTTATCTTCATACCATATACCGCCTCACCCCAGCAAACACTTGACTGATACGTGGGCATCCAACCGGGATAGGAGATCGTTCCTTGTCTCGTCCGGATAGTCGTCCTATACACAATGATTAGCCATTGTTGAAAAGTAGAGGGTAGCGGCTTACAAACCGAGCCATAGCCTCGAGATGTTTATCATACAGATCCTCCGGCATATCGATGCACCTCCAGAAAATGCAATCACCGCAGGCAGGATCGCTGCCACCTAACCGGTCGTAACACTTACCTTTACATTTCCAACTTGTGCGTCCCTCAGATGCCCATTGTCTCACTCTCTTGTTCATCTCTCTACCTCCTCGTATTCCTCGCGCGCACTACCCTGCCGTGCATTATTTTGGCTCTTACCTTCAACTTGACGAGCCGCCGCTTCTTTCTCTCCGCATCGGCCACCTTCGTACTCTCAATATCCATCTCCAGTAACTCCTGTCCGCCCGCAGCACCGCGCAAGATAGCTCCAACACGCTCCCTCGACCGAAATTCGCTGCTCAAGAACTCCACTTCCTCGTAGAAGAAGCGGAAACTCGTTACGAAGGAAGAGTCTTCTTCCTTGCATAAGTCGCGCCCCTCGATAAGCGTCGCGTTGTTATAGAGGAGGCTAGTAACCCAGTCGTTATCCTCCTGCTTGATGTCTATGCGTAGCTTAGACAGTGCGAGATAGGTCGCTGGCTCTCGAATGACACCCTCATAAGCGCTCTTGAAAATTGGTGTCTGGGTTGTCACGGAGTTGGTTTTGGACGACCGGGCTTCCTGTTCTGCTCGCCGGATGCGTGGACTGACTGCATAGTAGAAGAGCGGGCTATGAAGTAGGAAACAAAGCCCATCTAATGTGAGGGTTAGATATATACAAGAAGTGTTTCCATGGGACTTGCCGAGAAGTTCTTCATGATGGTATGTTGGGAGATCTTGTGGCAGTTTGTCAAGCAACTCCTGTAGGTGGCTCTGTAACGTGATCTCCTTTGCCATGGTCGGAGAAAGCGGTGGTGTTTCGAGTCCGAGTTTCACCTGGTCCCTCGTCATGCGTTTCGTTGGGGAACAATCCATGGTGTTTTTGGTAAGGGTACTACTCTTGTTCAAAACCTAGGGATGAAAAGTAAATCAGGGCTTGGGTGTTGGAAGATGTTAATGAGGCTTGAGCGTTGAGTTTGAGGATAGGTTCTCAGGTTCTCAAGTGCTACTATAGTGTCTTTTACCTCGTTACCGTAATATTGAAATCGTCTTGGCTGCAGGTAGCAAATCTCTATGAAGTGAAGGTGAGAGTGCTATTACATGGTAACAGTATTTCTACAGGGCTGTTGTCAGTACAACGATGTTTGCTCATTCGAGTTATCGGTCAGTCTCACCATGAGGATAGCGAAATTCCCGCTGCATTCATGACATGTCCTCTGAAATCTTGATATTATCACTGCAGACTTGGATATGAGTGAGAAATATACCGTAGCTTTGTTGTTCATTCATTACATTTCTCATTATGATAATAATGTCCTTAGCCACTTCAAGCGCAGCGTACTAGGCGGAACGCTTTCTAGGAATCCGTGAGATAATATCAGCATGCAATCTATCAGCTGCCCTGTTGAAACCTTGCCTGCACAGCGCCATTACTCCATGATGGATGATTGAATCTTGGCCTTCACACTCACATAGATCGCCCCTAAAAATGACTCGGACATCACCATAACTCGGATGTACTACTAGACATATGTAATGATATATGCCTTCGTGCCCGATGTCAACAGCGATCTGTGTAAGGGAAGCAAGGCCGTATGGACCAAAGTCACCATATTGTCCGCTACGAATAACAACGTTGGCCATGCTCTCTAAATTCTCTTGTTAGCCAGAGAAATACAAGGCAGGTGTGGAATATGGTATCTTACTAGAAAGATGAACCAAATTTTCAGGACTTTGGGTCCACCGTATGGGCAGGTTGTCTGCAAGGAGGAGGTAGATGCGATCAAAGACCATATCGCGGGTAATGTGAGTATGCGGTTCGTGATATACTCGAGCGCGTGGATATAGTTTTGGTGGCTGGGAAGCCATACCAGGCATATATCCTGTCGGTGAATACTGCTTGTCAGGGCTTGATGGTATCGTAGTGATGAGCAGTGGGTTCTCTGACCTGAACCTCTTCAGATTTTCTAATGCTTCATTGGATGCTTGAGAAAGATCTTCCAGATTTGGACAACTGGTCATTTTGGCGAGTGGTAGACCGAGGGCGTGTTTTGCTAGTGTGGCAAGTCAGGTATCTTGGAATTTCCAGTTAATGGTATGAGGTTGGAAAGAAGCAAGCGGTAGAATTGGGGCCTGTTCATGATGGCTAAATAGTAGTATGATAGGTAAGGTGACTAGGAGTAGAGCCGCAGCAACCTGATGTGAATGAACGTCCAAAGAGACACTTGTTACTATGTGTCGTTGAATACGCTTCTCTATTGGCAGCCAGTTGTTGTCATTGTCTACTGTTGTCTCCAAGTGAGACAAATCTTGCTCTTCTGTAGTGACTATTAGTAAACGAAAGAGCACATGTTGTACGAGAAAGACTTTTCTCTCAACTATACATATAGCCAGCACCAGTAAAAAACAAAAACTAAGCCACTCTGGTTGCAATGTCTGAATTCAGCCCTATGACGCATCTGGCAATATGTGGGTGGTGCTGTTGTTTTTTTCCAAGTGGGTCCGCATGTCTGGAATAACTCGGCGCTAGTCCCGGATCGGCATCGTACACACCTGCACGCGCCCATGGTGGAGCGCGGGAAGCATCAACAGGGCACTGGGCATTCACTCCTGACAACCGCCCCCGTCGCAAATCTGACCCCCGTCGCATCCCCACAGCGACTGCTCTCGCTTCTGTTTACCGCGGACCTTCACTCGTTAGTCGTCTGCACCTCCGCTCGCTTCCGATATACGTGTTGCGCACGACGGCGACTGCGACTGCGACTTCACCACCTCCACCGCTTGGCACTCTCGAACTCCGGCCTCTCCGTCCTGCGATAATGGGCTTCGGCGACTTCCAAACGATATGCGAAAAGGCGCCGATACCCCTCTGCGCTGCTGTGGGCCATCAGGATATCAGTAATGGCGTGGGCATCCAGACACGCTGCTATGCTAGGACTATTGAGATCGCCAACACACTCATCTTCGAGGCGGCTAACGACTTTATGCACATCCTGGCCCTGGTCATGGCCGTCGTAATGATCATACACGTGCGCTCCAAATTCACGGCTGTCGGTACGTCGGCGCAAAATCAGCATTGTGACCAAGAGCACCTTTGCTAACGTATACAAGGGCGCAAGGAAATCACAACCTTCTTCTACATCTACCTCCTCCTGACCATCATCTCCCTCGTCCTCGATGCAGGCGTCACTGCGCCCGGTTCCGCTACCTACCCGTACTTTGCTGCCGCCCAGAATGGCCTTACGTCCGCCTTGTGTACTTGCCTGTTGATTAATGGCTTTGTTGGTTTCCAGCTATACGAAGACGGCACCACCCTTTCCGTCTGGCTGCTGCGGCTTAGCTCCCTCGCCATGTTCATTGTTGGTGGCGCGGTCAACCTCTTGACTTTTAAAGGCTGGGCCGGACTAAGCCCCATGAACCCTATTGGCATCTTTATCGTCACCTACCTCGTCAATGCCATCTGTCTGTTCATTTACACCGTCAGCCAGATCATTCTCGTAATTGGGACTTTGGAAGACCGGTGGCCACTGGGTGACATTCTGTTTGGCATCTTCTTCTTCGTAATTGGCCAAGTGATTCTCTATGTCTTCAGTGACACCATTTGCGAAGGCGTACAGCATTACATTGACGGCCTTTTCTTCACCACCATCTGTAACCTGTTGGCCGTCATGATGGTTTACAAGGTATGTAGTTTACTCCGTCGTGTTCTTATGCGCCTGCTAACATCTCGACAGTACTGGGACTCCATCACCCGCGAGGATCTCGAATTCTCCGTCGGTATCAAGCAGCACAACTGGGAAATCAAGGAACCATACCCAGAAGACGAAAGGCGAGGTACCATGTACCAAGACTCCGACTATACCCCATCGCTTTACCAGCAACCTCATGGGCGCAACTCGCATTACTCTGCTGTGGGCTATTAAGCCTGTCTAGTGACCCATTTTGTTCTTGCCCTCAGATGAGGTACATTTTGCATTGATGCCTATTATCCTTACGCATGAAGCCGAGCTTGCGGTGTTTAATTGCTTCGGCAAAAAGAAAAAAAAACTTATTCACACTCCTGTAGCATTGTTTTGTATGCGCCAGCAACTAATTGGCACGGCACAGGAGGACTGGTTGGGAGGACATTGACACTGTGCTCCTACCCAGACGGAACACGATACGACTAGCACCCACGTAGATAGTGATATGAATACTCGAAATACATAGTATATGATGCTTCCCCGAGATTTCGCCGCCTTGGAGGCCGTTACTTGTTCTTCCGACGGTAGACTAACATGGGCAATGCTCCCTGCGTGGGATCTGCACCCAAGCAGTAGCCGATGCCGAGTATACTTATCTTGGTATTTGGTATTGAGAGCTAGTAAAGTGTCTTCCTCCCTGTCACGTACGAGCAGCTGTCACACTCAGCTTTGATTCGGGTCACCCTTCGGCTTATGCGAACCTGTGGGATACGCTAGTGGAACGACTGTCTGCTCCCCGCATCATGGCCGATGCATGTCCGGAACATACTTTCGGCTCGATGACTATGACACCGCTTATTCCCAGTGCTGAGACATGTAATATACAAATGCACGCATATCATCGACGACTGTCATCGTAGATCGCTAAGCGCTCAAATCCCTTTTGTGCATGATCGCTAATACTCACAACCCACCTGTTCTGTTTGCTACTACTATCGTATTTGAGCCGTTGACCCTTGAACCTCTCAACGTCGCCTCACACGGCTACCATACAGGAAATGCCAAAAACAGACGTCTTGATAGCGGGATCCGGCTCTGCCGGCATCTTTGCAGCGACATGGCTTGCCATCTACGGGATTCCTTTTACAATGCTCGAGCAGCGCCCTGGGCCGCTTGAGGTTGGGCAAGCCGACGGTGTGCAAGTGCGTACGGTAGAAATCTATGAGTCGTTCGGACTATCGGAAGAGTTGCTACGAGAGAGTTACCATGTCTTGGAAGTATGCTTTTGGGCAGTTGACGATGATGAAGATGGAACAGCACAGGGCGGTATCAAGAGAAAAGGACGAACTATTGATACCGAAAAAGGATTAAGCCACCTGCCGCATGTCATTCTGAACCAAGCGCGGATGAACGGGTTGATGCTGAGCAAGCTTGAGAGCGTGCTTCGAGAACAAGGACGATGGCAAGACGGATCAAGCAACGGCATCGAGTACGGATGGAGCGTCAAGAGCCTGGACATGGACGAGGCCAAGACACACGACCCAGACGTCCACTGTGTCAAGGTGACTGCCGAAAAAGATGGCAAAGAAGAAACCTGGGAAGCAAAGTACGTGATAGGCTGCGACGGTGCCCATTCCACCATCCGCAAAGCCCTCGACATCCGCATGCTGGGCGACACCTCCGACACCGTCTGGGGCGTCATGGACATCTACCCGATCACGGACTTTCCCGATATTCGCCGCAAGTGCACAATCCGCAGCAACGCAGGCAACATCGTCATTATCCCCCGCGAAGGCGGCGAACTCGTCCGCTTCTACATCCAGCTCCCCGCTGGCGCACGCGCCAAAGAAGTAGCACTGCTCGACCTGCAGAACCAGGCGCGCCAAATCTTCGCACCGTACAGCATGGACTACGCGGGCGTATTCTGGTGGAGCGCATATAGCATCGGACAGCGTCTCGCAGCCGCCTTCCACGCCCACAACCGCGTATTCCTCACCGGCGACGCATGCCACACGCATTCTCCCAAAGCCGGGCAAGGCATGAACGTCTCGCTGCAAGACGGGTACAACATCGGCTGGAAACTCGGCTCCGTTCTATCCGGCTTGTCGCCGCCTTCGCTGATTCGGACGTACGTGTCTGAGCGCGGCAAGACGGCAGCGGATCTGATAGCGTTTGACCGGGAGCTCACGGAGTTGTTTGATAGAAGAGAAAAGTTCAAGGGCGAGTTTGCAGAGCATTTTGTGAGGAGTGGGCGGTATACGGCGGGGTTTACGGCAAGGTATGAGGAGTCGGTTGTTACGCAGCCCGGGCGGGGGGAGCAGAGCGTGGCGAGGGGGGTTACGGTGGGGATGAGGTTTCCGAGTGTACAGGTAATACGGTTTTGTGATTGCAAGGCGGTGCAGTTGCAGAGTGTGCTGAGGAGTGATGGGAGGTGGAGGGTTGTGGTGTTTGGGGGGGATCTTGGGAGAGATGAGCATCTTGCGAGAATGCAAAAGGCAAGTTGTTTTCTTTTATTGAAAACTGCGTAGTGTGTATGTTGGGTGCTAACGAGAGGGAAATAGCTTGCTGGAGCCATGGAATCCATATCACGACGCTATACGCCGGCATCCAAGTACCCCGACGCTGTTATCGAACCGCTACTCGTTATGAGCAGCAAGTTTTTTGATACACAGCAAGAAAGAATACCAGATTACTTTTGGCCTTCGACAGGTAAATGGGGGATCAGAGGTAAGAGCCACCGTCTTCTGAAGTCACCCTATTCAGCAATTGCCCACGGGAATTGACATGTACGACGACTAGATCTTCACAAATCCTTCGTTGATGACGAGCACTACAATTCTGGTCATGGGCACGCGTATGAAGCGTACGGTGTAGACCCGGAAGTTGGCGCTGTGGTCATCGTCAGGCCCGATCAATGTAAGTCACGTTCATATTGGTGATGTGAGAGACGCCGAGCTGACTAGGGGTAGATGTTTCGAAAGTAACCATGTTGGACGACTTGGATGGGATCGCAGAGTTCTTTGCGGGATGCATGGTGGAGCAAGTAGTAGCGAAGAGGGATCTGGGCGCGAGGCTGTGAAGTGGGGTTCAAAGGGGGATGAGGTATGTGAGACTTGTTGTATTTAAACGTGGCTTGACTTACCACTACCCCAAGAGTGGCAATCCGAGTCTTGCTCTGTATTTCATCAGCGTTGCAGGCGCACGAGCGATGACAGCGGGCTGAGTTTGTTACGCTAGGATTGACTTTGGAAAATAGTACTCGGCTCTTCACTTTGCCTTGGCATAATCCCATACTATCCGTCGAGGACCGATCGGCAGTGAAGGTTTACCAGGCTTCCGCTCGGCCGAAACACCAACAAGGGCGCGTACACACCTTCCGATGGTGCAATAGCTACTAAAACTACCCGTATCGCCAGGAACAATCATTCCTTCTCGGAAACGGACAAACGTTATCTGGTTGCCAACAACGTCGCAATACCGACACCGCCGTCCACGTGCCATCAGCATGGCGCATAGCCCAAGCCTAGCACACTAAAGCCACTCTCGACCCAAGCCAGCCTCACGCACATCGTCGCGACGCCCCCACAATGTCACAAGCGGGCGCGCATCCGCCGCTTAGCGCATCGATTTCGTCTCGCGCAACAGCGACAGCAGCAGCATCGCCGTCAATCGACTCGCTGCCGTTGTACCTGCGACACCATGTGAACCTCGGCTTCGATACAGACGACGTGACGGCGCTGCTTAGCTCCATCGACTCGAGCCAAGCGTGCAATGAATCATCGCAGAGAACGACGACGACGACGACAGCGACAACGACAATACTGGCGACGTCACCGGCGAGACCAGCGCTAGCACAGCTGCCTGCCGAACTCTTACTGCAGATTGTCGAACATGTGCCCGTGGACTATTTACTCGACTGGCGGCTTGTATGCAGGGGATTCCGCGATGCAATTGACGGACAAGTGCTATATCGCTGCCTGCGCCGTACGCGGTTGCTGGGGTACATGGGGAGCCGGCATTCGCGGGCCATGGAGTCGCTAGACGATGACGAAGACTATGCAGCGATTCACCTTTTGGAAGCGCGGTTTGAGCGCATAGACACAGGCGCAAGCGACGACCAGGCAACCGGCAAGCCGATATGGAGCGCGAGTCACGCCGTGTTCCGCATCGACGACGAGTGGTACCGCCAGTTCCATCGGGTGGGCGGGGCACAAGACCGCCAGGGCAACACGCTTGACGATGCGGATGCGCGGTGGTCGCGCACGCTGGACCGGCTGGAATTGCGGCGCCCCGAAGAAGGATTCGGCACGTTGCGCTGGTGCATTCGGCTCGACCATGCAGTCTTGGATTTGGATTTCCCCGCTGAGGCAGACCGGCTGCACTTTGACGTCGACGTCAGTCTTGCTACGCGCTGCGTGCGAGTCGTGTGGAGGGACATGCTCGTTCGGTTTCTGAAGACGGAACGGGCGTTGCGCTTGCTGCT
>JALPSE010000193.1:0-13103 GCA_030558545.1 Bipolaris gigantea | reverse complement strand
CTCCTCAATCTATGCCACGACACCATCCAAAGGGGGGGGGGAAGGGGAGACGTTACTCTGACTTGCCCCGCTCCACACTCCTACTGCTCTACATCCTCAATCCGAACATCCTCTTTTCCGTGGTATCGTGCTGCACGCATTGCTCTAATCCCGTGCGAGGCGTACTGGTTATAGACCTTAATCCCAGTTGGCTTGTGCCGTGTGTCTCTTGATCAACAATCGTAGTGGCGAACGCGCTTTCAATGGCAGGCATTTGATGTCTTCCCCTCGCCTTTTTGTATTCTATCAAAAGCACTAGTAGCCGGCCTCGTTCCTGCTTGTTAGCGAGAGATGCGCGGAGCATTTCCCCAGTGGCAGGAATTATATCCCGCGGGGGACAAGTCATGCCATGTGGGTACATAGGTCCGAGATTCCATCCGTCGTTCGTCAGCTCATTGGGCATTGGGTACGGGATTGAAGAAAGCCCTTGGGGGGTAAGCACGCTCCACAGGGGAAAAGCGCCTTTGGTCCGGCATCGCGTGCACTGTATCCAGCTGTTTGGGGGAAGCAGGGTGGAGACGGAACGGGAGGCCGCGCTGACCTCCTTGCGGGAGCGGGAGGAATTGCGGGCTTACCATCTTGGGCAATCCGCGATCCTGGGCTCCTAGATTTGGCTCCTTGTCTCCGAGTGCCCATACACCCACTGGCTATGCGAAGTGTTCCGTAGAAACGCGGCGTAACGGGTGCAGTTGTGCTTGATGGAATTGATCAAATTGGTTTTCGTGGCCGCTGAGGCCAGCTAGATGAACGCCAGACGGTGACGAGACAGGGTTGGTTCTCAGCCCTCACACTAGCTCACGCCATTTGTGTGTAACACACTACTGTCTCAGATAATAAAAGTCCATCCCTTTCAGATCAAGTTTCTCGAATGACAATGATGTATCCGGCCACATCGTTGCTATTGTTGTCGTTTTTCGCGTGACGAGGTAGCGTGAGCAAGGGATTGTTGTGTATTGTTATCAACGCATTGTCGTCTGGAGGATAGTAGTTTGAGAGGTAAACAGAGATTGGTTCGATTTTGTATTGATTTCCCTTCGGCGGGCACAAAGGCAAGGAGGGCGCGATGATGGTGGAATAATCGAATCCGAAAGCGATGTTGGAGGTGCAACGACATGGTTCTACTGAACGTATATCACGTGTCAGGAGGCTCCGATGCCGACTTAAAATGCCTCACACGCTGTGTGCTCTGAAATCTGAGTCGATTGGAAAGGTACCGGCAGACAATGGGTTGTGACAACAGTTTCGATGCGACCATTCGGAATGTTTGGCGCTCCACGAATCTGCCTTGGGCATCCCAACTACAGGCCAAGAATATCTCTACGTACGTACTACTTCTTTAGTAGAAGAGCGTTATAGTAGCGCCTACTTGACTTAAGCAACGCTACACCACGCGAGTTCGGCCGTAAGCCATCTTAGCATATGCGCCGTAGCTGAAATGCCATAGTAGATAAACGTAATACTACTATCAGGATGCCGTACGAGGGCGCAAGCTACAAAGATGTAGCAGCGTCAACTTTTGGCGAGGGACTGATTTCGGGTACTTAGCGAGGTGGAACCTTTTGCCTAGTACTGTAGTTTAAGACGCCCATTTTGGAGACTTGCTGGCTAACAATCAATGCGAGAATCCAACCTATTGCCAATATCAGTTCGTTTAAGCTCCTTTCCGGGCAAAGTAGGAAGCATGCACGATGATGATGGTGTTCCTTTTCTCGCCGACTTTTCTTTTTCGGGTCAATCGCCGGTCAGCACTATGCAAATCATCACAGGCGACGATTGCATTAGGGCAGACAGAGTATGGAGATCCAGGAGATTGCCGCATCCTACTTCTGGCGTGGCTTTTGTGTAATGGCTGTGAGCTTCCATTGAAACTTGAACAATTCCAAAAGCACGGCGCAACACGATACGACTCACGCGCGCAACAGCCAATAGCATTTGCTCGATGGTAGCTCTGGCTGCATTGCGCCATACCTGTAGAGCAATCGGGCTCAGAGAAACGATGATATTTTGTGGGGTCAGAAGGGGTCGATCCGATTCTCAAGGCGGGCGAGGTCGACAACAGTAACCCCTGTTACGCTGTGACCCATGCGGCACCAACTCCGTTTTAATAACATAGCCCCATCGCCCCGTGCATACACGGTCCAGACGCATACACTACGTACCTACATCGCTGTCCTTGCAGCACGTGTTGATAAGGCTACCCCCCGGCTTGCTCCCAACGTTACCAAGCACCGTTGGACGCGGACGCTGACGTTCCGAATCACCTCCAACATGTCACCCTTGTGAAGGCGGTGTCACCCTACACAGTATTGTAGCAATAGCCTGTCCTATAATGCCAGACACTGTGTCCATCTTCTCAGAGTCCAAGTCTGGCTTGCTTGTGCAAGTCTTAGTACTGCAGCCCTTGTTCACGTGCCATGTGACAGAAGGTACTTAGCTTCGTTGATTTGGGCTATTGGACCCTGTCGTTTCCATTTCCCAAAATAGATTAGTTTCATAACCGTTTTCTATCTCCACTATCGTCCGAAGGGCATACCATTTCTTCGCACCTTTTGTGCCTTTATACCGTGGTAAATACCATAGATATCCTCTCGAAAGCCCGGTAAGACACACCGGTGGTGTTGTAATGTAGAAAGAGTAGGAATCATGACGGGTTGCTCATTGGTTTCACTGCCATGCAAAGGTGCGCATATATCCTGCGTGAGAGAAGCACAGTATAGACTAGCCGTGAAAAGATAGAATATAACCGTGAGGGGATATTACTGCACTAACATAGGCGCTAGAGCTGTATAGGAAGCGTCCGCTGTCCGTGTCAAATAACGCAAGTCAACGGGGTTAAGTAACACTTGCCATGCATGTACGTGTATGTACCTACATAGTCGTGCTCGACACGAGGGACATGGGACTACCGCCAGGAGCCGGTGTTGTCCAGACAACAGACTGCCACCACGTAGGCGTACGGCAAAGGCAGCGGAGATTGCAGTGGTTGAGCGCAGCAGCAAGCAAGTCTGCGTCTCGCCATGGATTCCGCCAATGCTTACTCGAACCAAGGTAAGGAGAAACACGCCTAACAACGGGAGCTAGTCAGGATGCATAGGCTGTTCCGTCCAGGCCGACGTCATCGAGTGGCGAACTACACGCGTTTTTCGTCATTCCAGACGCCAAGCGAAGACGGGGGCATTTGTCCCTGCAGCAAATCGTGGCACAATCGAGCGGCTGTGTCGGCAGTACTACAGCCTCTGCCTCCTTCAACACGTACAATCCTCCACCTGGCAGACACAAGTTATACACACCCCGTGTAGACTAACAGCCCTCGACTAGTTCGCCCGGTCCGCTGGCTGATCTTCTTGAAATCCCCGGTTCAAATTTTTCCGGCCACCGGCAGCTACCAACCCCATGGTTCCAAATACCACACGCGACCGTTTGTCGATGGCCGGTCATTCACGCGGGCCAACTGCGGTCTTGTCTCAAGCGTCGGTGTCAAGCTCCCCCAACCAGGGTGCGTGGGCGGCAATTAAGATGCGGCCATCGGCTACCCACCGCATCCAGGACGGACTTCACCGAGAACTGACCGAGAGCCATTTGTTTGCATGGTCTTGCTGGTATAGAGGACGCGGACGTATCTGTCTCGCTGCCTGCTGACCTCTTCGTTCTTTCAGCCATCAGAGGCTGTCTGCCCTGATAATAGCCCCCATCCTACGTACTTGTCAACTTCCACGGGGTATTCTTGACGTCGCCCGTCCGTAAACGCAACCATGTCGACGGAGCTGGAGACGGCTAAACATGCAGGTGCTAAATCTCACCTGTCGTTCCTCACTGAACCGACTGGGGATTCCGCCATTGACTCCGACCTCCAATACATACGCGAGCTGAACTGGGCCGATACTACTCCCGGACCCATTGCAGAATGGCCTCGCGAATTACTGGTGCTCATCAACCTGGCCATGCTCAGCCCTCAGCCCCAACTATTCCTATTAGGCCGTGATTCGACCATCTTGTACAACACAGCCTATGGCAGGTTGCTCCGCGACCATCACCCACTGTACCAAGGCAGGCCAATGGCTCTCAACACTGCAATGGTTGGGCATGCTCCAGCAATACCAAGACTCACACGGCCGGAAAACGACGGGTCCGGCCTGGACAACGGACACCAAATACCGTGTTTCTTCCCACAACATGGCCTTCTCCAGGAGGTTTTTCTCAGAGCGACAATGGTAAAATTGCCATTATCCCTGGATGGATACCACGTCACAGCTTCCGAGACGACCCAGGAAGTGTTGCGGCGTCGTCGTGAGCGGTCGCTAGATCACATTTGTCGTGCTTCCAAAGATGCCACAGATCTAAATGCCTTGTGGGCTTCAACGTTGCATGGTATATCGAATGGTAATGGTGATATATCGTTTGCGGCTATATACTTTGCCGACACTAAGCTCGTGCGCGAACATGAGACCGGATTCGTATCGAATGAGATTAGCACCGACGAATTCAAACTTGCTGGCACTGCCGGCTCCTTCAAAACACCGCTACCATCAAGAATCAAGCGTGGCGAGCACCAGGCATGGATCAGGACCGCCTACAAGGCCGTCGATTTGCGTATTCCTGAGCTCCTTCATGCAACAGACGGATCCTTACCACCAGAGATGTGCCATGCATCTAGGGACCGGTGCTATGGTGATGATTCTCACCAGGCAGTCATTCTGCCTAGCATCATGGGCAAATCCGGAAACGTTCACGCTGTACTGATCCTTGGGCTGGCACCACGCTGTCCTTATGATTCTTCTTATCAGGCATGGGTGGGGACGCTGCATCAACACTTTTGCAGCAGTGTAGCAGCAATTACAACTGCCGAGACTAGGAAGCTTGCGGAAGAAAATGACCAAAAACGGATAGTAAAAGAAAAGGAGATATTCTCAAAAGAAATGGAATTGAGGAAACAAGAGGCTGTGTTAGCGACAGCCAAGATGCAGCGCATGTTGCAAGTAATCGAAGCTGCCAGGTTAGTCTCCTGCATCATACGGACGAGCTGTGCTGACCTTTTAGCAAAAGTATCGGTTTTTTCGAATGTACTCTGTCAGGAAAGCTGACGCAAACTAATGTGAGAGAAGAAAGCGAGACGAAGCGCGTATACTAACGGCAAACAGGAAGCGTTTTGTAATCTGAGTGGTTGTTCCAGAGACGTTGACGTACAGTATCAGACAGTGTTAATGGAGCTTTGCGAGCAAGATGATCAGCCACTTCTAGCAGCCCATTGGCAATCCTTGGTGGCTGGCCGGCCAACAACGCTCGCAGTAAGGTTTCGGCCTCATGGCTGTGAACGAAAATGGGTAAAGATAGCCTGTGTTCCTATGCTTGATAATACACTTGGTATTGTAAGCATTACAGGTTGTGTAGCAGCCCTTGACGTTCAGCAAAAGATTAAATACGAGGCCACGGCCGATGGTGCCGGGGCCTCGGACCAAGTTCGTCTGAACAAGTCGCATCTTTTGAACTTCATTGAAAACTCCAATATTGGCGTTCTGGTCTTTGATGAGAAAGGAACGCCCTCTTTTGTTAACAAGGCTTGGTTCCAGATGACTGGCCATCCTTCCATGCCAGTAAAGAGTATACAAGTTCGTTCCATCATTTTCCCCGAGGACATCTCAGAGTTTGATGCACGCCTGGAAAGTATCTTCAAATTTCAAAAGCCTGAGAGCTTTCACATTCGGCTGAAAAGTCTTCGTAAAGGAGCCCCCAATTACTCAAATCACACGTGGGTGCAGTTCGCCGCCTATCCAGATATGGTAGACGATGGTTCTCTCCAAATAACGACTACGATGACCGACATCAGCGACTTCAAACATTCTGAGATTCTTCAGCGTGAAAAGATCGAGGAGGCTATTGAATGCAAGCGACAGCAAGAAAAGTAGGTGCTCTTTCATCCAAGGTTGTGCCAGTCGACTAACCTAGCATAGTTTTGTCGATATGACTAGTCACGAGGCATGTATTTCTAACGGTCAGGCGAAAATCACCCTCTAACACATGGTAGATCCGAAATCCTCTAGGCGCCGTTATGCACTGTGCGGACGCTTTGTCGCATTCGCTCTCCGAAATGAAATTGATACTCGACCGCGCAAGCCGTCAGGATGCGCGTGACGTAAACTGCAAAACGACCACGAAACAACTTCAGGAATGTGCAAGCAGCATGATTGAAGCTGCAGATACAATCATGGCCTGTACAGTACATCAAAAGCGAATCATTGACGACATTCTCTCCATCTCAAAGCTCAACTCCAACCTTCTCGAGATATGTCCCTCGGCCTTCCAAGTAAAGACTTTTCTTGAGCAGGTCGAGAGCACGTTCAGGTTCGAAGCTACACAGGCTGGTGTCAAATTCACGATAATACCTGATCCCTCTCTCCGTCAGCTCGGGGTTGATTGGATCGAAGCAGATCCCGGCAGAATCATGCAGGTTCTTGTCAACTTGGTTGCCAATGCTATCAAATTTACAAAAGATAGCCCCAAAAGTAAAAGGGTTACTCTTCGTGTTGGCGCTTCCGCTTCTCGCCCTACGGATATATTCGCCGATTTAATGATGGTAGCCTCTACAACCTGTTTGAAAAAAGAAGGGGCCAAGGCAGCCAAAGCAGCAAATGGACAGGAACTCTATCTATGGTTTAGCGTAAAGGACACAGGCTGTGGTATGGACTCTGCTTCCATGAAGCGTATCTTCTCGCGCTTCATACAAGCTTCCCCCAGAACATACAGCAAATACGGCGGTTCTGGGTTGGGACTTTTCATCAGCCGAAAGCTGGTAGCTCTGCAAGGTGGAGAGATTGGTTTCGCATCTCAAGAAAACGCAGGATCAACTTTTGCCTTTTATGCTAAAGCTTCGCGAGCAGTTTCGCCAGAATTCGCTCTTACTGTTCCTACCTCACCCAGCAGGCCCACAGAAGCTAGTAATGCCCCACAACATTCCGCCGGCCTACAAAGCCCCGAGTCTCGAGACAAACGACAACAGTTGAGTGTTCTTCTTGTCGAGGATAACATGGTCAACCAACGCGTTTTGAAGAAGCAGCTACAACAACACGGCTACATTGTTCACACGGCAGACAATGGTCAAAAGGCCTTTGACTTTATTAGGACTTCACGACACTGGAAGGCGTATCCAGATACCACTGCCTCAGATTCATGCATCGATGTCATCCTTATGGACGTGGAAATGCCTGTCATGGACGGTCTCCAATGCACAAAGATGATACGCACTGCGCAAAACAATGGGCAAATCAACAAACACCTCCAGATAGTTGCTGTTACTGCAAACGCAAGGCCTGAGCAGCTGAAGCGTGCTACGGAGGCCGGGATGGACGACGCAATCTCCAAACCATTCCGAGTGAAAGACCTAGTACGTGTAATAGACAGACTGGGTGCCCTAGAATGAAGCGGAGGTATGCATTCGAGCTTATGGGTGGGTGAATCGCTACGAATACGGTCCTGTTGAGCTCTACGCTTCAATGTACTGCCTGGACTGTCCTGATAATCACAATGTCTCAAGATCCTGTACAGCCTCGCATTAAGTAGGAGTGGAGTTCTGCCAAGCGGGCGACGCAGCGAAGGATGGGCTAGTTGAATTTGCGATGAATGTACGGTTGGTGCGCTGTCCCATTACGTATGTATTTCACTTCATCCACATTGGATCCTTCTCACTGCAACCTGCAGCATTGACTCTACCAACTTGGCTGCAACTCACGGTATGCTATCATCAATAATCCATAGTCTAATAGTACTAACTAATGATAGACGAGCTTTAATCTAGACGTAATTTTCTTTGACCCGCTTACTCGTGCCTGGACAGCACGATGGCCCACCCATACAGATGTGAAGTTTCTGAAGTCGAACACGGAGGATAACTGTGGGAGGCGGATACAAACGATGAGAAGTCAGAAGAACGGGAGAGTGAGCAGAGATGTCTTCGACCCGCCCTTGCGCATCTCAGTCAACAGTGCGACCATTGCAAGGCACAATCTGGAGAAAACAGTAAGACCATTGCAGAGCTGAATCAGCGGAAATTCAGAGATACGGCTTAATCGAAGCTTTCCCGCGATATTCCGCGCCGCATTAATCGCCTGGAAAGCGAAGCGGCACGCCTGCGTGCAGAGAACGCTCAACTCAAGGAGACACACAAGACTACTGAGCACGAGAATATCCTCCTTGGCACTCAACACGAGAGTAAGGCCAACAAACTCAAAGGTGTAAAACGCGAAGCCAGTTGCTAGTAAAGAGGAGGAAAAAGCAAAAAAAAGGCGAGGAAGCCAAGCAACACCATCTCGCATCCCAGCGCAGAGCGAAGAAGAAACGCGATGATGCCCTGGCTGCGATGCAGGAACAAAAGAAACTGAATGAAAATCTTCGCGTAGAGCTTGTAACAGAGCAGTCTGGCGTTCCGCACATGCGTGATACTGCTGTTGATCCGGGTAATACTGTGGTTGTGGTCCCGATTGAGCTCGAGGCTCGCCGTGTCGATGTTCAGCGCATCATGGTGAATCTGAACCAGCACCAAACAGACTGGACTGATGATGCCGAGGCAAGGTATCAGGAATGGCGTAGGCTTGGGAGGAAGAGTGGTCAGGCTTCTCTTGTGGGTTCTTATGAAAATAAGAAGAGAGGAGTGTGAAGATGTATGAGAATATGTTTGACGGACCAAACGGCTATATCGAGAGAGAAATAGAGAATGACGGTCAGCACTCCAGGCGTGCTCTGGAGACTCCCTGTCGTTATTCTCAAGCATGCTTTGATGAAGAGACGTATGCATCTGTAGTGTCGTAGAGAAGCGCTGGCTAGGCGTTTACCGCTTCCAGATGATGATGGTGATGATAATGAAATAATGTATAATACTCCAGAAACTCGTATTCAATACTTGTGGATACATTCGTCCCATTTTCTAGTTGCGACTCCTCCAAGCGAAGAACGGTGATATATGTATTAGTGTCGTCGTCTTCATGCTTGGCATCTCCAGCCTCATAATCGCTCCCAAATCAGTCTGACGCACGCTGCACGACCCTCCGACCCACATTGCTCCGCCAAACATGTCCAACTTGCTGCCACTCCTGCCCTCGCACTTCACGCCGCGCGAACGCTCCTACTCGCAGTCCCTAGCCAGATCCGAAGCAGCGTCTTCGTCTGCATCCACGGCCCGCCCGCAGCCTGCAGTTCAATTGCCGCCGCCGGGTCACAACCTCGCCATGAACGGGACGCCCAGTCAAGGGTCGGGCCTACGGTACCCCTCGAACAAGAAGACTATATACGATCGCAACCTGAATCGGAGCAAGAATGCAGAGCTCAGCCGCGCAGCATTTGCATACCTCTTCATCGAAATGATTGCCTATGCGCAAAAGGGCGCAAAAGACGTGGGCGGCTTGGAGCAAAGGTACATTGCGGACAAACCCCACGCCTTCTCTGCCTACACTAGATGACACAGCATGCATGGCTTTGCTAACAAGTGTCTACCTCCCTTCAGACTAAACAGCCAAGGCTACCCTATCGGCCTCCGTCTTCTGGATCTCCTCCTCTCCCGCACCGCCAACCCCCTCGCCTCGATCCGCCCCACGCGCATCCTGCCGCTCCTCCAATTTATTGCTCAGCAACTGTACCGCTACCTGTTTGGCCGCCCCGCCGACGCCCTCGAAAAGTCGGGTACGGACCCGGGACAGTACATGCTGTTTGACAACGAGCCCATGGTCAATCAGTACATTTCGCTACCAAAGGAGCTGTCGAGTCTCAACTGCGCGGCGTTTGTGGCGGGAATTATCGAGGGCGTGTGCGATGGTGCGGGGTTCCCGACTGAGGGTGTCACGGCGCATAGCGTGGGCGAGGAGGAGGGTAAGGATGGGAAGGGGCTTTGGCCGGGGAAGACGGTGTTTTTGATCAAATTCAAGCCGGAGGTGCTGGAGAGGGAGGAGATTCTGGGGAGGGGTGGGGGATGAGTGCCGGTAGGAGATGGATGGGTATGCGTGATGAAATGTTTGCATAGCGAGGGCGTTAAGGGCTGGGCCGCATTTCTGATTTCTAAATATTCTTGGTCCTCTACACAGCGTGTGTCAATTATACACATGTTCGACTTCAAGGTGGCGTGCGGCAGAATGGGTGTGCTGTTTTGCGGGATACATGTGATGTTAAGGTCATTTTTGGGCGTATGTGACTAACGCGCAAACACACCTTGTGTAATCAGAACTCTACTAATTATCACCGACTACCACAAGGAGCAAGCGTGGCGACACGTGATGTTGATGTCGATTACAAATCTGAGCCGGCGAGAAGGTGCTTTGCTCAGTACATATAGAATGTTCTACAACCTGGCTGCTTGCCAACAAATTCACGACTTCAAAACCATCCTGTCCCCTACACGCGCATTCCAGAACTACACCAAAAAGAAACATCCAAAACAGTCATGCCAACAGAAATCTCTGCCCCGCTCCACTTCCGCACCCTCCTAAACGCCAACACCTACCTCATCGCAGACTTTTATGCAACATGGTGTCCGCCCTGCAAACAAATCGCACCCGTCTACAACCAATTCTTCAAGACACATTCTGTACCCGGAAAGCTCGCTTTCGTCAAGATCAATGTCGATGAGCAACGCGAGATAGCGGCGCAATACGGGGTCACGGCTATGCCGACGTTCATGCTGTTCAAGGATGGGAAGAAGGTGGAGGAGGTCAGGGGTGCGGATGTGAGGGGGTTGAAGGGGATGGTGGAGAAGGCTGGTGGGGAAGTCAAGGCAATGGAAGAGGAGGCAAAGAAGGAGACGGGGAATGCGAAGGGGGAGGAGGAAGAAGGAGAAGAAGAGAAGACAGTTAGTGGAAGTTATGGGATGACCGGTGGGAATCATTGGAAGATGTCGTTGAATTAGGGTCGTGTGATGATACCCCCAAATTGAGAATACATTATATTTTTGCGTTTTTGATGGGTTTGGTATACTACATTCAGTACTCTAGTTAGGCTGCAGGGATGGCTGGTAGCTCTGTATGAAGAGAATAGCCAGTGCTATCCGTACAGCATTCTTTATCACGTGTTCATACCCACACCCAGGACCAACATCAGCAATTGCTTGGTGTGACAAGACTTGACATCAGATTATTCGTTGCAGCGACGCGGGATTGGTAAACCCTGGTCAGATGGCTGGGTAAGAGGACACCTTGCGTGCTAAGCGATCGCCAGCGCAGGACCCTGGAGGCAAGCCCTCTCTAGCTCGACTCCGTGTTCCCCACCGCTCTTCAACATAAGTTTGGAGCTCCCAATTGCACTGTTTGAGCCTCCTCCTCCCAAACCCTACAATGTTGTTCCGCAACCTCATACCCGCGGTCATTGCGCTGCTCCCAGCCATTGCTTCGGCAGATGCCGTCATTGACCTCAACCCCTCCAACTTCGACGATATTGTCCTCAAGTCCGGCAAGCCCGCCCTCGTAGAGTTCTTTGCCCCCTGGTGCGGCCACTGCAAGAACCTCGCCCCCGTCTACGAGGAACTCGCCACCGTCTTTCAGCATGCCGGTGACAAGGTCAGCGTTGCAAAGGTTGACGCGGATAACCACAAGTCGCTCGGCAAGCGCTATGGCGTCTCAGGTTTCCCCACCCTCAAATGGTTTGATGGAAAGGCCGACAAGCCTGTCGATTACACGGGCGGACGTGATCTTGAGAGCTTGAGCAAGTTCATTACGGAGAACACGTCCATCAAGCCCAAGACCAAGGCCAAGCTTCCTAGCCAGGTCGTGTACCTTGATGACAAGAGCTTCAAGGAAAAGGTTGGAAAGGACCAGAATGTGCTTGTTGCCTTTACTGCTCCATGGTGCGGACGTACGCTTTACGGACCCCATCTATCAAGCTGCCCTTTGCTGACGTGCATACAGACTGCAAGACCCTCGCCCCCGTTTGGGAGACCCTCGCCAACGACTTTGTCAACGAGCCCGATGTCTTGATCGCCAAGGTCGACGCTGAAGCTGAGAACTCCAAGGCTCTTGCTCAGGAACAAGGTGTCTCTAGCTACCCTACCATCAAGTACTTTGCCAAGGGCTCCACCGAGGGTCTCCCATACAATGGTGCTCGCGCTGAGAAAGACTTTATTGATTTCCTCAATGCCAACGCTGGCACTCACCGCGCTGTCGGTGGTGGCCTCGATGCTACCGGTGGCACTATCGAGGCCTTCAACGCCGTCATTGAGAAGTTCAAGGACTCATGGACCGACGGAGCCGAGGAGGCCAAGACTCTTGCTGCTACCCTACAGGACAAGTACGCACAATACTACGTCAAGGTCTTCTCGAAGATTGGTGCCAACAAGGAGTACGCCGAGAAGGAGCTCAAGCGTCTGCAAGGCCTCATTGCCAAGGGTAACCTTGCACCCGAGAAGATGGATGACTTGATGAGCAGGAGCAACATCCTGAGGAAGTTTATTGGTGAGGAGGAGAAGACTGAGTTGTAGACGACTCGTCTTGTGTAGTGATGAATGATGTTGGGGCGATGTTGATACCATTGGCGTGGATGCGTTATGATAAACAGGATAAGAACACATGTGGTGCAGGGGCGCCACGAGGGAATGACAAGAAAGGGACATGGAATGAAGTAGCTTGTAGATATCGAGCTGAATATCAATTCGCAAGTGTTGTAAATGCATGTCATCGGCCCTCTAAACTCGAATAAACACGTAAGCCATGAAGACCCGCTCTTCATATTCGTAGACTCTCCTTCAAACCAAACTCACCATTTTCATTTCCCGGATGCACTCCCTTTACTCCCATCTCCACCCTGAATCGTAGCCTCGAGGTTATCAAGTCGTCTTGACATATCATCCACTATAACAAGCACACACACGTACCAAAAAATGATTAGCCATCCATCCAATCAGTTTTCTTTTTCAAAAGTAGGGAAATCTTCTCTTCCCGATGCTTGCTCCATCCTTACTTTTTGAAAGCAACTCGCTACTTATCGAGCTGAACTTGGTATTCAGTTGGTTGAGCAGATCGTCTACTACGGCCGTGAGTTCGCCCGATGCTTCGGGGTTGTTTGAGGAGACGGACTAGTGGGGGGGGGGGGGGGGGGGT
>JALPSE010000192.1:0-35823 GCA_030558545.1 Bipolaris gigantea | reverse complement strand
GGGGTTGGCTTGTGTGGGCAGTGGGTACTGATTTCCTGCATCTTTGGCGAAAATTATTCAATGATTCACTCACATGGTCTTCTTCGCCGTGATGCGGATATCATACGTCGGCTGTTCAACGCTTCGGATATTATCGTTGGAGTGCCACACTGCTTTCAAAGTATTAGATGGATCCAGGAGCATGGTTTAATTGTTCTTGCTTTTTCCCACCAAGGTCTCCTAGGCAAATCCCCATTGCACCCAACTCCATACATGTTGAGACGGGGCACGTGCACCTAATGTCTATATCCTGTTGAGGAAGTCACGAATCAATGAAGCGCCACGTGTGTCTATGACAACCAGTAACATCGCCCAAGAAATCCTGCTGTACTCCTGTACTTAGCAACCCCAGCTCCAGTCCCAGTGCCCCTCCTCCAGAGGGCTCTTTTTTCTTTGCTGATTAGTAACCAGGACCATGCTTTGACATGGCCCATCTCGATATACTAGCAACACATGATACACAAGCCGGCATGGTTATCAGCACAACAAACAAGTATAGGCCATGCGATCGCGTCAACGGAACAGCGACCAATCGATTTGACGCAGCATTGCGGCCTGTCCTAGCCGCTGCTTGGTATTGACGTCAGGTACGGCATGGTGGGATGGCGGCATGTCCATCGTTGGAAACAGAGGGTTTATTTCCCGGTCGATTCAGCATATCCTCTCTACCCACCTCTTTCTCAACGGAGGTTTTGGATCTCCGACATGCATGCTCACCGGGATGCCATATTCCAACCACAGCTGGGAACACCGGGCACTGACTGTACTTACTAGCCAACGAGTCGCGCCAACAGGCTGATGAGCCGAAAACAGAGAGAGCAGCTGAGCGTTCGCGACGGTACCTTGCATGCAAGACGCAGGCGCTAGCATCTAAAACAGGAGAGGCGATACCGACCAAGTACAATTACGTCCGTCCATCCATCTGCATCCACCGAGCCGGACGATCCATCGTTCCACGGAGGCGAGCTCGATCCCCGCTCCCCCCTCCCTCCCCACATACTACACGCAGCCTTTCGGACAAAAGTTGGAGGGAGGAGGTTGGGGATGAACACATGCACATGCAAAAATGTCAATGACGCTTCCACCACGTATATACCACACGCTTGACTGCAAGAGGGCTGGGGCCAAATCAGCATGCACTATGCTCAATCTGGTGATGCGGAGAAAGTAGTGAAGAAGTGCACGAGGGTGATGAGCAAAGCGAGAAGGTGGATTTCTGGTTCACCGCTAAGGAGAGAAAGAGGCAGTCTGTGGGTATCGGGGGAGTACTGGGAGAGAGATTTGCGCATAAGGATACGACGGCTAGACTCGTCCATGTGCTTCTTGGCGAGGGATTGGGGGTCGCGTGGTGCATATTGCTGACACACCCGGAGGCTTCTACCGGCTGGCATTGTATTGAACGAGAAGCCGACTTTCTTTTGGCCTTTTGTGTCTGGGAGGATGGAATTCCTTTGGTTTTGCTTATTTCCGGGGGATTGTAAATGGGAGATGCAAGCTTGGTTCTATTCGTAAGTATGGAAGGGAGGATCCAAGCCAAGGGAGAGACCATGACACTGGGGCGCATGAGTGGCTGGCGAAGGAGGGACTCTAGAGTGTAGAAGGCCCGGACTTGGCGCATGCATAGTATCAAGGGTTCCGAGTTGTCTCGGGCCTTATCATCACCTTGTTGCAGCACGCTGCCCTTCACGGGCAACAGCCCATGGTGGAGGACGTCGTCTTCTCTCTCTGTTTGTGTGTGTGTGTGGCTCTGGATACCGAGGTACGGCTAGGGCATCCATGTGTATGTATAGTCAAGTCTTTTTCCTGCCGCCCGCCCGTTCACCTTGTTCGCTGCCAGGCTGGGCGCGGCGTCGGCGACGCAAGACGATTCCTCCACGGGGCTCCCTCCCTGCCGTCACCACCCAATGATGCCAGCCTCGCCATGCCGTTATCGACGGCCCATGCGGCTCGGTACCTGACCTAGACGGCTGCTGCTGGGCCTCAGCAGAGACGGCGAGCCCGGCGTCCCTCAGCACCCGTGTTTGCAAGTGCTGCTGCTGCTGCTGCTCCTCGGTGGGCCACGATCGGGGTACTCGTCACGATTTCTCCCTTCTTTGCCGAACTATACGTCTTTTGCATCTGCAGCCTCAGACTCTTTGCCCGGCCCCACTGCAGAGCTGCCTAGTACGCGAAGAAACCTTTCACCGTTTCTTCATCCTCGCCAGAGAGCCCTTTTACTGCGCCGCTTGCTGTCCGTGACCCGTGTCGTCGTCGAGGTATCACCGCTCTGGCACCCACCACACGCCTCTCCTTGACTACTAGCTCAAACCTTTTTGCTCCAGCCTGCAGATAAAACATACACACCGACCGACACCAAAACAGATCAACCCATCCATCCATCTCGGCCACGACACCTGTCGTCTACACCGCTCACCCTTGCACCCAGCCCCTCGCTTCCACCGCCCGCCGCCGAAGTTGTATATTGTTCGCTACATGGTCCCTAGGACAGCAGCGCTGTGTTACCCGGCTGGCTATGAGTCTGGATCAGCATACACATGCGTACGGCTTCCCTTTTGCTCGATTCCCATCCCCCACACCCACCCTTTCTCCCTCAAGCCCTCAAGCCCTCAAGCCCTCAAGCCCCGGGCCCAAGGAGACATGTGCGACCGTCGGGGCCGGTGTCACAAGCTTCTTCACCCTCACAACCACCCGCCGTCGTCCACGGTTTCTCTGCCTGGCGTAAGCGTCGAATCTGGCACAAGTCAGTCCCAATGAGGGTTTGGGGTAGGCAGAGGGGCAGGCAGCACCGCACGGTTGTCATCTGAAGTTTGTTGCCCACCGGCCCTAGACTCTCTCCCCCCCCGAAACTGTATTCCAGTAAAACTCGCCCAATTCCCTGCAAACCAACATGTTTCTTCTTCTTCTTCTTCCCCTTCTTCCTCTCCTTCTTCCTTGTCTCCTTGCTGCTTCCCCGTCTGCTCTCCATTGACCGCTTGCCCGTTTTTGCTTTTCCCCGTACATCGGCTCGCACCTGCATGTGCCCCCAGGCTAACGTGGGTCACACGCTAGATCGACCGACTGGGCTCTACCAAGTCCGTCCTCAACACCAAAGTCGCTGACCTTGCCGGACGCTCCCCTCAAGACCCCAATCACGGATACGGCTCCTCACTCGCACTTCCTCGACGCCTGGGCAACCCCGCTACCCAATGCCCAGCACGCCCCTGTTCAAGCGCCCCTGTTCGCTTTGTCGACGTCCATAGACCGGCCGTCGAGCTCGTACAGCCAGCCCGTTCGCACCCCCGAAGACCCCGAGTTCCATGTCCACCACTTTGCTCCTCAGAACCTGCCTCTGCCGCCAGTCGACGTCTCACGCAGACTGGTGTCGTCGCCTGATCTCGGCCAGCTGAAGAACGCCGCCGCCGCCGGGGCACGAGGGCCATTGCAACATCATCGTGGGGGGGTATCTCGACCCGTCACCATGGACTTTTCGCAAATGCAAACACCGCCCCCGACAAGGCATGACTCGTCTAGGCAGAGTCTACAACAGAGTGCTGGCAACGGAGTGGCCACACCGGCTACCGTCATACACAGGACCCCTAGCCAGATGCCGCCCTCAGAGGCGCTCTTCGATCAGACGCCATTTGGTTTTGGCAGTCTGCAGTACACGCCGGATATGATGCAGTTTCCCAGCAATGGGCACATGACAGCGCCACCCATGCCGCAATCACGCCTGTTCTGGGATCCGGCGAATGACGGCATGCACATGGATCTTGATTTACCCATGGGCGTAGATGGATTTGCCCCCACGCCACAGAGAATGGATCGGGGCATGAACTGGCATCATGCCGCTAATATCATGCAGACGCCTGGCTTCCAGAGTTTCCAGGCCTCGCCCGGACCCATGTCGTTTGCAAACTGCCACATGGATCAGGGGCAAATGTCACGGCAGGACTCGTTTGCATCGGCAACTACTGGCGTAGATCCCAGTATGCTTTTTAGTTTCTCTAATTCCGACATGACTGCTTCTTTTGGCGCTATGCCCCAACTATCCAACGTGGACTTGAGCTCACGACAGCCGTATGAGACGCAGCTGCGAGATGCACAGGCTGAAAGGGAGATGGCCAAAAAGGCAAGGGGCCAGCATTCTCGCAGTAATACAAGTTCTTCCTCTGGCTCAGTAGACGACGTGAGGCCTGCGCTTCAGCGGAGTAACACCGACGGCGGACCAAGGACATTGAGAGCACCTCTCATGGAACCTTGGACAGCCATTCCAAGTAATGCCTCGAACATACCGCGGCGCCCCTCACCTCTTAAGCGTCAAAGCGGCGGTTCGCTCAAGTCTATCCCAGAGATACGACGGCCACGCACACGCCTTGTCATTGACGAGACAGGCCGTGCTCGTACCGAAACTGTACTTGCTGGGGAGGAGGACAAGACTCCAAAGGCTCTGCGCCAATCATCTCAGCAGCACCTCCGGCGGCAGTATCCCGGTCTATACGGAGCGGATGACAGCGAGTCGGAAGAGGACGAGCCAAGCGCGGCGACTAGTCGTAAAACATCCTTCACCGTACCACAGCCTGAACGTCGAGCACCAAAATATGCACGGGTGGAAAGCGATGGTCATGAACGAAGCAACTCTCTCAAAATGACACGATCTACTTCACGCCCGGGCGTGGCTTCATTCGACAAGCCTTCGCTTGAGAAACTGCGCCTTGCAGGCAGATCTGCTAGCGACAATTCCACACGGCGAACCGGCATCATGGACCTTCCCCCTTCGACCAGGAATTCAAGAGACAACCGAGACCACATGCCCGACTCTCCTGGCAACGCTCTGGGTGCCTTGAAAAAGGTCGTTGGGGCGCGGCAGCAACGGATTGGTACGGTGGTTGCAAGCTAGTCTCCCCTTGCTTTGCTAACTCCCTCAGAACGGGCCTCTCAGAACACACTCAAAGCCCACAATCAACGCTGGGCTGCTGCTGCTGCTGCCTCCACTGAACTTCACAATCCCGGACACCACGGCCACTACGATCCTTACTCCAATTCCTTGAACCGCTCAGTGACGACTACCCCCTCAACAGACCGAAGCAATTTTTCGACCGAAAGCACGCGCTGTACTTGTAAGGGTCTTGTCGACGACGACGATAAACCCATGGTGCAGTGCGAGTCTTGCAATATGTGGCTGCATATTATATGTGTGGGGTTGGAAAAGGGGAGTTTACCACCAGTCTATGTGTGCGTTTTTTGCACAGGGCAGACGCCGCTTGTGAGGGCTGGACGGTCGAGAGGACCACCTGTCCCACTTGATTCCCCGCTTACACACAAATCGGTGTTTAGAGGGTGAATGGCTTGCATGAAAGAGATGGAAAAGAAGCGGTTTTCGTTCGCCTGCCAGCATCCCAGCAGCGTTCTGCTCCTAGTTCATTCCGAAGCTTTACCCAGGACCTCCTTTCTCCACCAAGCAAACCCACATGTTACCACGACCGACTTACCTATACATATGCGCGAAGAAAAGAAGAAGTTGAAATCAACACCTACGATACAACCAACACACACGATCTCTCTTGCACATGACCCACATTTGTCTGCTGGCTTCCAGACTTTGTTTTCCAAGTGGTTAGAACAAATTCTCCTGCTCTTTTGTTGCCGATTCTCGTGTTCACCATGGCTCGGTCGCCCAACCGTTAACTCTTCCCTCCCTCTCTTGCTTTTTCGGTTTTTTTTTCGTCTTTTTTTTTTCGTTTGCGTTTTGCTCGAAAAACATGATAGCAGTCATGATGGGAATGGAAATGAGAATTATCGTTTTTTCTTTCTCGGTTTATTCTGAGGAGACGCAGAAGGAAAGGGGATGAGGTGGGATGAAGGCGGGGTTGATATTTGCATCTTCATGGAGAAAGGATGCGTGTGGGTGGTATGGATAAGGGGGGTTTTGTATATATCGATGTGCGTGGGACTTGGGGCAGGGGCAGGGTGTGTATGTGTCCATGATGGAATAGGATGGGCAGTACACGTGGACTGGAAGACAAGTCGTCGTCTTTGATTCATTGTCGTGACCCAAGTCGTATCTACCGTCCCCCCATAAACTCTGGCTTAAACGCCCTGACGCCCCCCGCCTTCATCAACTCCCGCAGCGCCATGGTGGCATACTGACTACTGCCAAGCTGCAACTTGATCACCACGGCAATCTTGTCCTTTTGCCCTTGTGCCTCTGCCTCCTCCGCCTGCACCGCCTCCCTCCGCCTCAACGCGTCCAAGTCCGTCTGCACAAACGGCTCGTCCACCCTCGCATACCCAAACACGTGGCTTTGCACCTCGCGTAGCGGCCTTGCCAGAAACTTGCGATAGCCGCCACTCAAACTGACTTCGCGCCACGCCCTGCGCATCTTGTGCGGATCCAGCCCCCCGCCTGCCTCGCTCGCCATGAACGTCTTGTACAGGGCGCCCATGGCGTTGGCCGGGTACTCGACGTCGAACCCTGGTTGCGGGAGTACAACGTCGTAGATTGTGTATGCGCCGGATGCGGCTTCTGCTGCCGAAAGGGGGCGGGCGCGCTCAAAGTTTGACTCGGGAGCGAGTGCGTTTTCGGCGCCGGCGGGGTTGATGATTGTTTCGCCGTCTTGATCCAATGTTGTATCAGGCTGTTGTTGTGTCGAGGGATTGACTTCCTTCTCGCGGTGCTCGTGGACGAGGACGAGATCGCCTTCGACGACTTCAGCGCCGTAGGTTGCCCAGCGTTTGCCAGCGACAGTGTTCCAGACGAGGGATTGGTAGGCGTGGACGTACATGAGGCGGAGGGTGCGGGGGATGGTCATCAGGGCGCCTTGCCAGTCGGTTTTGCGGTCGTGGCGCCCGGTTTTGCTGTTGCGCGAGCTGAGGTGTTGTATGATGTTGCGTTCGGCGGTGAATTTTCGGGGGAGGAGGTTCAGGGCTTCGCTGCCGTTGCCCGTTGTTTTCCACATGTGTAGGGCTTTGGCCCGGTTGCGATCGTCTTGGGAGACTTGGATGGTTGGGTCGGTGGAGGTGCCGTCGGCGGCGGCGAGGGCGACATCGCTGTATGCTAGGAGGTCTTCGACTGCGCCTTTGAGGTCGTCTTGGAGCATCTTGCGTCCAATAGCGTCGGTGCTGGCGGCAAAGGAGCCGAAGCGTTGGAGACCGTAGTAGTTGATGAATCCCTTCTCAGAAAAGTCGGTGATGGCCTTGCGGACCACGTCCTTGGCAAGCTGTTGTCGTTGCTCAAAGTCCAGGCCCTCCTCGCTTTGGAAGTGACAGTCTCGTAGTGTAATTGTAAACTCGTTGCCCATCAAGTCGCCCAGCTTGATATCATGATGGGAATACTCAAAGTCACCCACCGCAGCATTGAACAGCACGTTATTGAAGCTCTGTATCCGCTGCGCTGTCTGACGCTTGACGCACACTCTCTGCACCGTACATGCCCTTCTATCCTTTGTGCCTGCAAAGCCGAAGCCTTTGGCTCCGCAGTTGAGCTTGCTGCCGAGAAAGCCTACAACCTCCATCGTGTCCTTGTTCTCTTTGTATAGGTTGAAGTGCAGGTACTCACCACCCAACTCCTCCCAATCCAAACCGCCTCTCCGTCTGCCCTGGTCCTCTCGGTCCCGATTGCCTCCCTTTGCTTTTTTGTTCTTACGCTCTGCTGGAGGCGTGGCTTTGATGCGGATGGATTGGTCATGTTCCATGGCACTCTCCAGCAAGTTGGGAAATATCCGGCGAAGGCTTTGATGTGCTTTGGTACGCATATCCTTGTCTGTAATGGGCGGTGATATGACCGGCTTAAAGTCTTTGGCCTTTTTCGATTCTCGCTTTCGTACTTGTTGCACAAGTTTAATAATGTCGTCCGTAGTCTGGCGACCAAATATCGAATCTAGTGTTTCACGGTCTTCGTCTGTAATCTGCACTGCATTAGTATGAACAAGCACTTGTATCCGGTGATTACTCACACTCTCTCCTGCCTCTTGACCGGTAGCCTTGACCTGTCCCAGATTTTCCTCGCCGTTGGCCTCGGTGTTCTTGGGCTCGGCAGGTACTGCCGCTGGTACAGGCAGCGTAGCCTCTCCAGTTTCCGCACCCTTCATTTCCGTGTCGGTCTTTTCATCTCTTGCACCCATATCGACCGACTTTGCTTCCTCTTTAACTTCTGCCGCTTTTGCGCTCTTCTTTGCTTCCACTTCTGTGCTTCTCAGGTGCAGTACCTGCCCGTCGAGTCCAATCTCGTTGACCAAGAAATCGGTGTACCTCTGCTTCAACACGCCCGTGAACCCAAGATTGTCTGGGCATACATACTCGGTTATTCCAGCGCGCACTTCGCGCTCCAGCTCGGCGTCAATTCCTGCAGGTGCAGAGGGAATCGGCTGTACTGTTGCTGCTGGTACAGAGCTGCTTGCGGAGAACGTAGGAACAGAATCATTATCAAGTCGCACACGTTTCGCGGGCCGCGCGGCGTCGTCTAGAGAATTTGACATGGTTGCGCACAGAAGTCGCAAACTGGGCGTGCAGGGTAAAAGTCGCGACTTGTGGTCGAGTTGAGCTTCCAGTTGAGAACTTTCTAGTAGGGAAGTTTTCCGCGAGGACGTGCACGCGGGGGCTACTTTTGGCGAGCAACGTATCGACTTGAACACGACGGCTTAGCTTCGCACATGTAGTATCAGTTCACACTTGTGTAGTCAAATTATCAAAAATTCAAGTAAGAGCTATCGATTCCATGGCTATTTACTGAACTGTACGACTATCATACGTAAAAACTTCAGGGTGTCATGCATTACACTAGTGGAAACTTACCCAAGCTGATGGCATCACGTAAAACTGCATGCTTGTGTCTTTGTCTTCACAGCATGACACGATATACCTCCACTCTAGACAACATAACCTATCTACAAAGTAAATGCGGTCAGTCTGTTGAGGGCTTTCAATACCAGCAGGAAGCATCTTGCACGCTGCTTTATATACTGTAAGCTGAACATAGATACATCACCTAGGATCCTGCCTATCTCGCCACTCGAGTGGATACAATCTGTTAGCGGTAAATATATGTGATGACTAGCCTCAACTCGAGTGAAACCACATTATACGCTGTCAACCGATAGCTGAAGAGTAAGCAATCGACTTGGTACTATCCCTTGCCGCAGTACATGGAGGTGGTCGGCATCTGTCACAACGTCAGGCGTGGCAAAAGCGGCGGAGAGGGTCAAACCGCGCTCAAACTCCATCACTTTACTACTGTCCACATCAAGGCCATGGTAGCGAGCATCCAAAATATCTAAGAGCATGATTATTTGCAGGCAAGTCATCCAGACACAGGAAGGGACAAGCTCGTCCTATATACCATTAGCAGCCTTGAGTTCCCCACCTCCCAGTCATGTCACAATGGCAACGCCACTGATGAACGCGGCGGTCCGTGAGGAGCCTAGAAGACCATAGTAAGATGTGATCGACGTCAGGTTTCCCCACCTACCAAACAAAAAGGACGGCTTCTCCATGGCCCTCTACTGCTACCAGGTTGGCATGCAGCCATTAGCACTCCCCGATATCGTTGTTGACAGAAACCAAGCTAATCCGTCGTCGACCCAGAACAATCTTTGGTCCATAGCCGCCCAGGCATCGTTCCTTATATGCCGCGCGTCGTCAAACCCAACAAAGTGTCACACATTGGAGCCCGCCAGTACAGCCCAAAGGCCTATACTCGAAGAAGAAAAAAGAGGAAAATGACAAGAATCGGTGTTCATTCTGCCAACGCCGTGCGTACGTACCATGCCAGTA
This sequence comes from Bipolaris gigantea, assembly GCA_030558545.1. Classification (NCBI taxonomy): domain Eukaryota; kingdom Fungi; phylum Ascomycota; class Dothideomycetes; order Pleosporales; family Pleosporaceae; genus Bipolaris; species Bipolaris gigantea. The sequence goes on along the minus strand of JALPSE010000192.1, from coordinate 26,037 downwards.
AGATTGTACCAGAAGTACAGACTATAAGGAAGAGCCGTAGAAGGAGGTATGAGACAGATGCTAATCGCGTGCTGTACACATGAGTAACCGGGGCACCCGACAGAGGGTGGATTATCGTGCGCCCCTTTGTAACAGTGTTACGTACCGACCATTAGAACCTGCTGGCAGCAGCCCCCCAGAGAGAGTTGTAAATCTTGTCGACAACGTATGAGGCGCGAATGACGCGGCTGTTGAAGATACGGCCTTGGAGACCCTGAAGAGCCTTCTCGCCGCCAGACACGGAGTCGAACTTGACGAAAATTTCGCCCTCACTGTTAGTGTCGACAGCAATATGAACGACCTTGCCGTACTTCGTATCACACTCAGTCTTGACATCGTTTTCAAGGTCTTTGACCCAGTTGTCGCCATAGTTGCGCTGCTCCCTATTGTAGTGTTAGCGACATCGGCCATTAGACGAGGGGAAACATACTCATCGGGGTTAAAAGCGTTCTCAATCTTAATGCACTTGGATGCCATGGGCTTATCAACGACGGGCACGCGTGGCTGGCTAACAACGGGCTGAGCACCCTGTTTCGTAGGCTCGGGGTTATCGCGGCGGGCGAGAGCATCCATGAGCTTGCTGCGATCGTAAGTCTTGAAGTTGACTCCAGCAACATCAGTATCGTCAAGAGCAGAAGCACCACTAACGCCACGGTCATCCTTGCTGTGGGTACGGTCAAAGACACCGCCACTGCCACCTGCATATGCACCACGACCACCAGCTCCACTAAAAGCAGAGCCCTGATAAGACTGAGCTTGCTGAGAGAAGGTGCGGAGCAGGTTAGCAGTCGATTCAGGGGTGAATTTGTCGTTACCGAGACCAACGCGGATCTGGCGACCAGCAAGCTCGAAACCGTTCATCTCTGCAAGAGCATTCTTAGCGTGCGAGGGGTCAACAAACCTAAGATCATGTTAGTCAATATCCAGTACCACAAAAAAGTAGTAGTCACTCACTGAACGAAACCGTATCCCTTGGAGCGGCCGGGGTTCATCTCATCACGTTGGAGGATGACCTGCTCAAGCTCACCAAAAGGCTCAAAAATCTCCTGGAGATCCTTCTCGGTAACACTAAAGTGAATGTTGCCAACATAGAGGCGGTGGAAGGGAGCACCGTTGGCGCCAGGCGCAGCACCACCTTCGGAGGGGCGGGCAGCACGGTTCTTCTCGGCTTCGGTAAGCTGGGCGATGATGGGAACACCCTTCAGTTTCTGACCAGTCAGTTCCAGTGCTTGGGGTACAGATTCTTCATCCTTGAACTCAACATAGCCGACACTGGACATGTTAGCTGTGTTCCAAGATGCGTCGTGAAGAAAGTGCCTACCCTTTGGAGCGACCAGTCACTCGATCTTTGACAATTTGAGCCTCAACAACTGGGCCAACTCGCTCGAAAAAGGCGCGCAAGTGGCGGGTCTCGGCACGCTGGGAGATCTGCTGGACGAAGATGGTACGCTTGTCACGGTCATCTTCAGTAATCTCAAGCTCGGGTGGAGTGTTATTGCGACGGCTGTTGCGACGCTCGTCACCGTTACGGCGGCGGTCGCGGGACCTGTCACGGTACCTGTCATCGACGCGGTCACGACGAGGGGAGCGGGTGCGTGGGCGTCCACCTCCGCTGTAAAAGTCACCGCGGTCACGACGGGGCCCGCCGCGCCGGTCTCGGGAGCTGCTACGACGATGCCTATCACGGTCTTCATCTGTGTCAGCGCCTTTGCTCGATCGGGGTCGGCTTCCTTCTCTTCTTCGGTGATCTCTATCGCGGCTGCGGTGCCGGTCTCCATTGGACTCACGATAACGGTCACCTCGTCCCCTGCTTCTATCACGTCGGTCGCGTCGATCTGAGTGGCGGTCGCGGTCGCGGTCGTCTCGGCGGATGTCGTTATCGCGCGCCTCGATGCTAGCGTTGCGTTCGCGGTCCTTCATCTCGACCTCGCGCGCTGTCTCCTCGAGGAGGGCATCAACCGCGGCTGATGTAGACATGTTGTGGGTAGTGCCTAGCGCTCGATAAGTGTGGTCGGTTGGAAGTGAGGAGCTTGGTCACTGCAAGATGTGATGTGGTTTGAGAGGCAAGCTTTGGCTCAGATAGTGAATTCAATTAGGATAATGGGTGAGTGATCGTGTACACAACTGTCACCGCAGTTGCCGTATGACTTCTTGGATGCTCCGTATGTACTGCACTCGATGAGAGTGTGCTTGCTTTGAAGCGTTTGTTGGTGCGCACAAATCGTTGTAGGTGGGTGAGGTGGACAACGGAGAGGCTGGCCCGATTGAGACAGTCTAAAAACTTGGAGGGGTCTTGGCAAGGGATCCTCATGACTAAGCTGGCTGCAGGCAGCCATTCGCATGCTTGTGTAATGGAGGCTCTAGGGTGCATATGCGGCTTGAAACCACAAGTTTTATTGAACATTACTATTATTTCTATGTAGAGGGTTCTTGATAGAGTAGCGTGAGCGTGGCACCAGCAGCCAATAGTGTGAGCGATCTAAAATGATCTTGCAACCGGTTCAACGCCTTCCCAATGCCAGTCTTCATGAATGGTGTCAACCAGAGGTAGACAGTAATGATGCGTCGTCACATTTCGATGATTAGTTAGTCTTGATGACCTTGGTAGGACCCATGTCGAGTTCGGTGCCAAACACCCAGTCCCAGAAACGGCTTGTTACACCAAAGCCGTTTTGGTAGTCGGCGAAGTGGTGCTTCAAGTGATACTTCTTGAGCTGCTGGTAGTAGGAAGGGAGCCTTGGTCACGTCAGGAGGAGTCTGTACAAAGGATAAATACACGTACTTTTGGTGATGGAGAAAGTAATGCGTCATGTCGTAACATGTGTATCCAAAGACGCCACCGCAGAAGGCAGCCACAGCAGCATGCCAGTTCCAGAAGATGATGCCATGCGCGACAGACCAGAATGGTGTTGCTAGAGCAGTAAACAGCGTAGGGGGCATTACAAGGCGGTACTTGTCCATGGGAAGGTAGTGGTGGATACCGTGGAGGATGAAGTGGAGGGTAATTGCAGCACGGTTGTCTGGAAGGTGGCTATCGAATGTAAGCACTGGCCGAGTGTACAGAGAGAGATGGTACTTACTCATCCAAGTGGAACAGTCCCCTGTGCAGAACATACTCGATGATTGTCCAGAAACACAAGCCAAATATCCAGTAGCCCGCCAGCTCAGGCACCGATCGTAGCCCGCCATAAGCCACCGCTGTTCCGTATGCTACACAGGGCCACCATATTGTGGGAACAACCCACCAGGGCGTCTTACTCAAGGGCTCGAGGAAGTTGCCAAATAGCGGAGCGGAATCGCCGCCTTTGTAGTGCCGGGGTCGGTGGACTTGTTCGAGATAGAATTGCTTGCTGAAGCCGCCATTCCAGACTTGCATGAAGAGCGGCTTGTTGAGGTCCAAGAACTTGTGGTCCTTGTAATCTTTGTTTGGGTCCGTCTCTTTTGACAAGTCTTCCTCGGAAGACATTCCAGTTGCCGCATACAGCGGTTTGCCATCCTGCGACATGGCCTTGAGCTCCTGTATGCCAGCTTGCGAAGGAGGCAAGGGGATGATGTCGCCAGGCTTTGAGCTTTTCACGGCACCATTGATTACCGACTCGGTGGCCACGAAGCCGACGAGATTCTCCTCGAGAATCTCGTATGCCGAGTCGGAATGTGCGTGTGAGATGTCATCCTTCAAGATAGCCTCAACGTCCTTGCCTGCATATTCGAGAATGAGCTCGGGACCACCAGGGTGGCCCTCGAGGAAGTCTGTGACATCGTAGACTTTTGTGCCAATGGTGACATAGCACGACTTGTTTGTGTTGTGAGCGCGCACTTCGGCAGTCGCAATGGTCGGGAGGGTGCGGCCAGGCATTGTGGCGGTCGAGGACATGTAGTCGTATCCTCAGAGTTGTAGGGAGCTGGGCGACGTGCGTGTGAAGACAACCCAGGGTCTGCGGGGAAAGGAGACTCGGTACCGTGGATGAAGCAAGGTTCCCACAAGACACGAACGTGTAAGGAAGGAAAGTATAAGGTCGGAGAGCAAGTAGGGCCGCGAAAAAATCGTATCCAGGCCTGGGCGGTATGTACCGGATATAGTGTGTACTTGGGGATATAGTACATATGTGTGTGAATTGGTCAGGAGAGCCAAGAGATCGCTCGCCCTGCAGATCTGACCACCGGCAGCTAATGGTGGCGAGACCGCCGGCCTTCTCGTCCGTCCACCTCCGAGATTCGGAGATGGCACTGTAAACACCAACGCGCAGTCGTCGAAAAGGAGATGCAATTTCCTTTTACTGGGGGTTTCCCGCTGTGGGCTTAGCTACAGTATTTCTTTTTTTGTCCGCACTTGGCTTTGCCCATTACGCGGGAAAGCTTGGCACGCTCGCCGGCCAGACTACTACACTTGCGTAGTAGGACCCGGCTTGTTACTCCTTGCACTTGCACTTGCACTCGCACTTGCACTCGCACACTTACTGCGCGAGCAGCAGGTCCACTCTGTTAGCCATGCGAGCCATGAGATGCTCTCCCCATGTGCCGGGGACAGCCTGGTACAGCCTGCCACTACGCAGCATGGCGCCATGAATTGTCCCCTACACACATACATCACTCTCATGAATAATCGCAAAACACTGAATCTGTGCCCCACCTTCGCATGCTGCATAGGTAGATGTTTATTGCTGTCGCTAACAGATTCAGTTTCCATAGGGCGCTTAAGAAAAATGCTGTGTTCTATCTGTGTGGAAGTGCCAAGCTGGGTTGAGGATATGGATAGCGTTGCGGGAGCGGGTTTGCCTCTTGTCAAGTGCGCAAATACTCAGTCTCTGTGAATCTAGTGCACTAATTTTCATTACTCTAGCACATAAGACCATAGGAAATTGAGATTTAGATCCCTCGTCCGAGTCGCCGTCTGCCATGGTAGTGTTTGTGGAAGTATTACTCCTGTTTACCGTGGACAGTTTCCTGTCCTTCCCACGCTAAGCCATAATTCATCTAGTGCGACATCCCCAATAACAGGCCTCTCACACAGAGCCTCCTCCACATCGTCGCTGTTCAAAACGCCAAGATCTTAGAATACATGCCGCAATGGCGGCCTATAATCGTGTGTCTTGCCACTTTTTAATCCCTCTTCCGTGATGTACACATGTCCAAACCTACACATACCTAAGCCTATACACATCCACGCATACACAATAAGTTGCAATAGACAGAAGAATATAGCAAATAATAACAACTTATAACAGCTCGCACGAGAGCCTAAGGACCAGCAAGTAACATGAAAGAAAATTAAGTCTCTCTTAATTCTTAAGGCTTTATACAGTACAAATATTTTATAAGCCTTGAATGAAGGTTGTACCTGCCTCCCTGCTTTTCAAAGGTCTCAACATGGCTCAGAAAATTGCTCTCATCGTTTGTTATGGCTTTGCTATTGTTGAACTGCTCTGTTAGCACGGTACAGGGCCGGGACTAGGCCCTTAATGGTGCAGGGCTGCGGGACACACATGTCGTGTTGCGATTCGTGGGTTGTAGTGTGAATGAGTAACGACATGAGCGCATGGCTCTAGACCATGCACCTCCGCTCTCCTCTTAGCCACAGTGCGGCTCATTAATGGGATTCACCTCAACAACGACGTACCATGGTCTAAAGGGGAGTCACATCTCGAACCACAATAAACTCGGCTCTTCCGGTCATCGAATCCAGCAATGAGAATACAAATACGGTATCGATTCGCTATGACAAGTGTATGCAAGCTAGTAAGGTCCATGCACCCACTGCACCTGACAAATTTTGAGATGACCCATTCAATCAACCAGCGAGGACCTGACCCAACTTCTAACCATAGCCGCAACACCGAAATATGACTCTTCAGTCATCTCATGGACGAGCGTACCAAGGCTCGCACGCGGCCCCCCTCAACTCGTCGACGGGACCGCAACTCTGGGACTGCGCAGCCCAGCAACCACTCACTTCAACCACGGTACCAGCAGTGATGCCCACCAATCTATTGTCTCAACAATCCAAAGATTGAGTCGCCCTGCATTTTTTCTTTGTCAGCCATAAAGACTGAGTAGGGTGCGGAGGAAAAACTATAAAAGACCCGACCCCCCATCAGTGCCCCTCTAACTGCACTTATATCTTCATAGATAGTATCCCTCAAGTTGAGGGATCCCTCTCAGATGGATGACACTTGTTTTCACTGGGGTTGGGTAGGGGGTCCCTACCTTGCCTCAGAACATCCCTTACACCAGGCATACCGCAATCCTGATAGTCGAACCACAGTCATTGTCACCGTTTCGGAGACAGGCCGTCGGTTGAGTATCTAGGGACGCGGTCTAACCTTGTGTATGGGACGTTTCGAGGAAGGAACGAGTATGGATCGAGACGAGGACCGGTGATGACATGATGCCTACATTTTTTGGGTTAGATTCCATCTTTCGCTACGGAAGAGAAAGTCATACCTGGAAGTATTCGGCACTGGCTGAGGTCCACAGTGGTCGTTGAGTCCATGGCCGACGAGAAAGTGTGGTGGAAGCTGGGCGCGCAGTGACAGAAGTGGAGGCGAATAATGAGGATAGCGATGAATGAGAAGGCAATCTGCACAAAAGAGCAGATGGCTTCGGGCACCAATTTGAGCAAGTTGTGTAGTGGAAGAGTGTGTAGTGGAAGAGTGTATAGTGGAAGAGTGTGCAGTGGAAGAGTGTGTAGTAGAAGATTATATAGTAGAAGATTATATAGTAGAAGATTATATAGTAGAAGATTATATAGTAGAAGAGTATTGAAAAGATTTGGCGGGAGCGCGTCCTACTTGCAGATGAAGGGGGGGCCGCCTTCCTTTTCTACCCTAATCTTATAACAACGGAAGAGCGTACGAGACACATGAAGCAGGCGGCGAGGTGATTAACGCGGGAGGAAGAAAGCGTTGTCGTGGAGCCGGAGCCACTGAGAGTAAGCAGGCGCAGAGTCCCGTGAAGCAGAAAAAATGGCAACTTTGATGCTTTATTACAACATGGAAAGACTGTTACAGAGATAGCTACAAATCTAACATTTCGTAGTATGCTAAGCAGTCCTAGAATGCTCACACGTTACACTCTCGAGGTCGGCAACACTCAAATTCTCTTCTGCTTCTTGTTCGATAATCAACCCGCTTTGCAATAGATTGCTCTCATCTGCGATACCGTGGCACGCAAAGTGAGCAACTGTGCAAGATGTTAATGCATACAAAACTCGCTTCTTTGTTGGCTGCTCAAGGCAGACAGTGGATGCCCAAAACATGGTATGTGTCACAATTGCCTCCACTTCCTAAGCGAAAGCCAAAGGCGTATGTCGAGGGTTTGTTGGCATGGACACCACAGCAACATTTGCTTTCCCATCGTGTATCGCAAATTGAGGTTTTCGACAAAGCGAGTCTAGTGCCATAAGACTTGGAGAACACGAAGAGACGACATGACTGATAGTGTTATCAATCAGCTGACCCGGGAGTGTGTGCTCCTGCAGCGTAGAGCGGCAGCAACGATGCAATGCCACTGACAACCCACCTTACGCGAGGTAATGGTTTGGGCTTGGGGTCGTACCTTAGGAGTCTTAGTGCTTGCAAAACTGGCTGAACTGCGTGATTTCAGAGGTTCAGCAGTGCTGAATGCAACTTGGGATTATGAGTCTTGATCCTGTCGCTGTCAGCGCCGTCCTCTTTATCCAGGCATAGAGAAGCGTCTCTGCGGCGCCTGTTACTATTGAAGGTCAAAATCTTGACATTTTTCTCAACGTCCGGTCTTTGTAACCCTGGTAGTGGGATCGCAGCGATTGTATTCTCACTGATTAGAGAAGCTTCGCTACCCACGTGGCTGATGTTTAGACATACGGCAGGGCCTTCCCTGGACAGAGCACATATCCCATCCCTAGAAAGTGGTTGCAAGAAGCACCCAAAGCTAGGCTGCTGCCTTATCGCTTTGATTACTTGCTGGAGGGCTTCTTCTAATCGTCGGAGATCAATACTGCTGCGCCTTTCTATTGAAGCAATATCAAGCCGTTCATGGTTCTCGAAACCTGGGAACCGCAAGCCCTCGATATTCTGCTGAGCGATTGCATAATCTCTTGCTAGGTAAGAGTGATGTTCTCGAAGACTGTCATCCGAATATTTTGTAGCCAACAACCGGAAAGGCCTCTGGTAATTCTTCTCTCATCCGAACCAGCATTTCCATCGCTTGTGACTATGATTCCTCTCTGGCTAAGTTACCAACCGCGCCGTAGTGCCGCTTTAGTACGAGTATAAGTATCAGTGCTTACTCCTTTACCACCCCCATTTCATGTTTCGCCGTAGCACACAACTCTTGTCCTGAACGTAGTCTGGATGCGGTTTACTGACTTCGAGATACGGAGTTCAAACGGGCTTTAACGTTGAGAGACCGAGAGACAATTAGGCATGCCGTCCGACCTGCCCTATACAAGCAATTTACCGGCGGATTAGTAGTTAGGTGGGTGACCACTAGCGAATCCCCGCTGTCGCATGTTTTTGCCTCGCAGCTTTTTATTTTTTGCCCAGCCTGTGCCGATCACGTGTGCGATGGCTTGGCATGTTCGTAGAGTACCCGTGCACTGCGCCTCAACATTCATACTCACAACCAACCTCGGGCAAGGTTGCACGTGACCATTGACAGCTGACATGTCAGCTTTGTAAGTTTCACCTCTACGCATCTGCACATGTACATACGTCTTTCCTCTGCTCCACGTGCCAGGTAGCGATACCGAGCCGGACCGATTGTTTGAAACGGGCTCGCGTAGGCGGGCACGATAGGCTGGTGAGGGCTGGTCAGCCTCGGTGGGCCCTGGTCTGCATCCTGCGGCCAGGGGCAGGCACACGCTATGGCGTCACTGACTGTTATCAAGTTGCAACTTCTCTCCCGCACTGGCAGCATCCAGCATCCAGCAGCCAGCGGCCAGCAACCGGCATCAGCCAAGATTTCAACGCATTTCTTGTTTGCCCTGCATCGCCCCGCCACAATGCCCCCCTCGCACTTCCCCAGCCTTGCTTGCAAGAACTCTCACAACCCTCCCACCCACCTCATCCCCGTCTTCTCAACATCATCCCTTTGACTTGAATCCTAGGGTCGTTGCATCTTGCACCCTACATACTATTCCCTGAGCACCCATACCTGTCCTGTGACTGCGCACACTGGATGCGCAATCACAGCCCATCATGCCCGCTACCCGCCTTTCAAACAGTGGCACCCAGCCTATAACGCCCGTTTCTATTGCTCGCCTATGCTCCGCATTCTTCCTACTGGGCGGACTGCCTCTGGCAGAAGGGTTACACCATATGGCCATGAAGGCGCCACTGAAAACCAATCGAAGAAAATTGGATATTACCCCGTTGCTCGTCACGAATCGTTGCCCCGAGAGCATCTGGCCGGGCATCTCGACTCAGTCCGGCTCAGGGCCAAGGGAGAATGGGTTTGAGTTGAAGCCTGGAGAGACGAAAAATCAGACTGTGTCCGAAGACTGGCAGGGCCGGTTGTGGGGGAGGACCAATTGCTCATTCAACGATGACGGCTCGGCTGCAGCATCAGGGCGGGGGAAGGCTTGTGCAACCGGAGACTGCGCGGGTGCTCTCAACTGCAAGACTGGTGTAGGTACTGGCATGATTCGCAACAAATCTCTACTGACTCTACACAGGGCGATGTTCCTGTCTCGCTTGCTGAATTTACATTGGACGCTGGCGATGGACACACCTACTACGACATTTCATTGGTTGATGGCTACAACATCCCAATGGCAATTGTCCTCCAACCACTTGAAAACGTCACGCTAGACGACCTCCCCCCAAATCTGACCAATCCATCCTGCCAGGGAACAGACGGCCTTCTTGCCCCTCAAGGCTATGATGCGTATTCGGAAGATCCGAATTTCCTCAGCACGAACTCTTCGTTTCCACTTCCGTTTGACCAGGACGTGGATGGAAATAGAATTTCCAGGTGGTGCCCCTGGGACTTGCAACAGACCCCTCCGCAGAAGCCTGGCGACGGCGTCTATCCCTACCCAGACGACAACATCAAAAGACCTCAGTTCAACCCTTGCTACTCCGCCTGTGCAAAGAACAATCGGCCCGAAGACTGCTGTACCGGAAAATACGGCTCCCCTAGCTCGTGCTCGCCGAGCCAGTACTCCAAGAATGTAAAAAAAGTGTGCCCAGATGCTTACAGTTATGGTGCGTTTCAAACGTAATCTACAAAGGAACCATGGCTGACATTCTACCGTAGCTTTTGATGACCAGAGCTCGACTTTTATTATTCCATCCGGTGCGGGATTTGAAGTCGTCTTTTGTCCCGGCGGTCGCTCCACGACAATTCTCATGACGAACAAAGATGAGGTGCAGCAGCTGGCACAGCAAGGAAGAGTTGAAAAACGAGCTACGATAAGCCTGATGGGTACTCGGACTAGCAAGGTTCGTAGGAGTGCTGCTTTGGCAGCGTATCGGCTAGATTGGTTTCTGCTGGCAGCTGCTGTCATCAGCACAACCACGGTCACAAGTGCACACTTTTTGTAGCAAGAAACTGCTACAGTTGACAATCTTTGGGCCTGAAAAACGCCCACTACGTCTGGCACTATTCTGTGCTTGGATAGTTATATACCCTGCGTCGCAAATCAATTTTATTCATCCTCTTCATTTATCAATATCAGTTACTTGCCCACTCCTTGTCAAAAGACTACTTTTCCTTGCATACTTGGTATCTCCGTGGAGTATCTATGTATATAGGGAAAATGAAGTGCATCTTACATACGACCTCGGCACCGGATTGTTGCTCCAGGTAAACTTTCAGTATTACGCTCTGGTCCTTTTGCCCATACAAACGGAGGCCTACGTCTGCGGCCATGGTAGCCCAATACATACGTCCCTTACAGTTCTCCCAAGATATTACCAATCGAATTCTTGGAGGAAGATTCCCGTTGGGTCTTCAACAGGGAGCATACGACACTTGACGCAAAACAATTATTCCACACTGCGTAGGCTATGACCGCCTAGAAGGCCGGCATTACAGTCGCTAACGGATCCAAAGCCGCGCCATATGACTACGTATGACACGGAATAGTGCTCGCCGATCTCATCTTGGACTTTGCATTTTGCATCTGTACCGCGTGGTCTGTCGACAGGGCTACAACGCCGGCCTAGCGCCATTTTTTCCGACAGACCGACCCACTAAACGCGCTTGGCTACTAACTGGTTTGTCACCGGGGCACCACCTCCGCACACCTAATCCGGACCACGGCCTGGTGGCATGCACTGCTCGATGTGTCTCCGCACGGCATGCCGTACTCCGACAAAGCCCACCGTTTGTTACATATGCTGAAGAAGCCCTTTGGTATTTTCCCAGAGGACAGTGCATCACTGCTTCGTCGCTCGCTCCGCTCATCTGCAGTTTCGGCAACAATTGAGGCTCACCAGCGTGCTGGTCATCTCGGAAAGCAGCCAACATGGCAAGGAACCAGACTTTCCACACCCACCGATTGGTTGAGGGCTGGACGTTCAAACAGGCTGATGATGCCGAAAATGGCTGGATGCCAGTAAAGTCGGTGCCTACGAATGTCCACCTAGACCTAATGGACAATGGCAAGTATGTTTTGATCTGAGCAAAGAGAAACACTATCGCTTGGAAAGGACTTACAAGACACAGAATTCCAGACCCATTTCTGGGTTTCAATGAGCTCAAAGCTGAGTGGGTAGCTGACCAAGCGTGGAAGTACAAGGTTGAATTGCCCAAAGTAGCTCAGGCACAGCAAGGCACCGTGCATGTCCTAGCATTTGATGGCTTAGACACTTTTGCCACTGTCAAGCTTAACGGGGCAATCATCCTTGAAAGTAACAACATGTTTATCCCCCACCGCGTCGACGTTACTCAGAAGCTCGGATCCGACAAGAACGTCTTGGAAATCGACTTTGCATCTGCTCGCCTTGAGGCCATCAAAATCAAGGACAGCCACCCGGAGCACAAATGGGTTGGGTTCAATGGCGACATGGCAAGGCTGGGCGTAAGGAAAGCCCAGTACCACTGGGGCTGGGATTGGGGGCCAATCCTCAATACGTGTGGCCCGTGGCGTGAGGTGCGACTGGAAATGTACGCAGCCAGAATCGAAGATGTGAGGGTCGATTATCAACTCGACGACAGCCTCAAGTCAGTGCAGGGGACGATATCGGCCGTCATCGAAGGCTCCTCGGCAGACAGTGTCTGCTTCACTGTGTTTGATGGAGAGACGAGTGTGTTTAGGGAGACGAGCAAGATCAACCATGGCGTGGCGAGTGTGAATTTTCATGTCAATAGCCCGAAACTGTGGTATCCCCACGGCTACGGTGGGCAGCCTCTCTACACTTTCACTGCAACGGCGCTGGCAGGTGGAGTAGAGCTGCATCAGACGTCACGTAGAACAGGCTTCCGAAAAGGCGAGCTTATCCAACAGGCCGATGCCATTGGAAAAAGCTTTTACTTCAGAGTCAACGGCGTCGACGTCTTCTGTGGTGGCTCAGACTGGATCCCTGCCGACTCATTTACCCCCAGAGTGAGCGAGGACAAGTACCGTAAATGGCTCGAGATGATGGTAGACGGGTATCAGGTAATGATTCGTATATGGGGCGGCGGCATCTGGGAGGAAAATGTCTTTTACGACATCTGCGACGAGATTGGTGTTTTGGTGTGGCAGGATTTCATGTTTGGCTGCGGCAACTATCCCGCCTTTCCGGACATTCTGCGATCAATCAAGGAAGAATGCACGGCCAACGTCAGCCGACTGCGACACCACCCATCCATCATCATCTATGCTGGTAACAACGAGGACTACCAGGTGCAGGAACAATTTGGCCTGACGTACAATTACCAGGACAAGGAGCCGGAGAGCTGGCTCAAGACGGACTTCCCTGCGCGGTACATTTACGAAAAGGTACGTGCGTCCGACACGCTGGCAGATGCCGAGTCGGTTGATGCTAACGGGCATGCGGCCCAGCTGCTCCCTGACGTCGTTGCCGCGGAGAGCCCGCATGTACCCTATCATCCAGGCTCGCCATGGGGCGACGGGCTCAAGACATCCAACCCCACCGTGGGTGACATGCATCAATGGAACGGTAACGGTCCCCAGATGGCGCCAGGCTCAGCAGGCTCAGCAAGCTAATCATGCAATCCATCTAGTGTGGCATGGCAGGCAGGAAAAGTACCAAATCTTTGATACGCTGGGCGGGCGTTTCAACAGCGAGTTTGGCATGGAGGCGTTTCCGCACATCGACACCATCAAGTACTATTGCACGGATCCTTCACAACTGTACCCGCAGAGTCACATGCTCGACTTTCACAACAAGGCAGATGGCCACGAGCGGCGAATAGCAACGTATCTCGTGGAGAATTTCCGCACCAAGACGGATTTGGAGGTACGCGCCGCGTTTGGACGATTACCTGGTTCATGGTCGAGCACTATGACCAAGCGGGGTCGCAATCTAGGCTCTATGAATGCTAACAACGAATAGGCCTTTATCCATCTCACACAACTCTCGCAGGCCGAAGCGCTAATGTTTGGCTATCGAGGCTGGAGGCGTCAATGGGGACAGGATAGGCACTGCGGCGGCGCGCTGGTCTGGCAGCTCAACGATTGCTGGCCAGTCACTTCGTGGTCTATTGTGGACTACTTCCAGCGCAAAAAGCCGGCGTACTACGCAATGCGCAGGGTGCTTGCGCCCATTGCCGTTGCTGTCAAGCGGGCGCACTTTGATTGGAGCGTGGTGCACGCACGAGTGCCCAGCACGAGCGACTTTGAAGTCTGGGTGGCGAACCAGAAGCTAGAGGAGGTTACGGCGACGGTTGAGCTGCGGTATATTAGCATTACGAGTGGAAGGGAGATTAAGGACAAGGTGGTCAACAAGGACATGAAGCTTGTACCAAACGGTACGACGGACGTCCTGTCGGGCACGATTGACAACCGGAACGAGGAGCCGCACGTCCTAGCCGTACGCATATGGGTCCATGGGGAGATTGTGTCGCGCGACGTGGATTGGCCGCAGCCGCTCAAGTACCTAGACTTTGAGGGTCGAGGGGTGCAAGTAATACCGCAGGGCGGGACGATGGTAGTCAGAGCACAGAAGCCAACAAAGGGTCTGGTTTTCGAGGAGCGCACGGGCGTCCTGATACACGACAGTGCCATAGACGTTGTCCCTGGTGACGAGCAGGTCATCAACGTGAGGGGACTAGACAAGCAGGATGAACCACTACGGTGGACATATTTGGGCAAAGACTAACGGTCAGCATATGCGTATGTATCGATGTGGGTAGGATGGGGGGCCCATGAAAACCAAGCCAAGTCCTGTAGGATTTTACCAGATGGTCCGTTGTATACTGTGTGTTGGTGCATGCGTGATCCAAAGAGGCTTAATCGCATACCAAAAGTGTTATATGCAAGGGCGCAAAAACTCGAGAGATGAAGAAGAAAGAAACGATTTGCGGCGGTACGCAAGCCTTGGTCGAGTACAAGGTACAAGTTGCGGGTAAATGCGAGGCTAGTATAGGGCGCTGGCTGTAGTTTGTGTCAAGGCTAGCCAAGCGTTCCATATGAGGTGTGTCAACGTCCAAGGGTAATTAAAACGGCCAGCTCGGCATTGATCGGCATGGCTGTCGTCGAGAAGGGGGGGAGAGGGTCTGCCAGGTGCACGTGTGGCCTTTGGTGCGGCGAACGGCGAACGGCGGACGGTGTCTTGGTCGGCCCAGGCGTGCAGGCGTGCAGTTGACCCGGGTAGGCCCTGGTGCTAGGGGTACGTAAGGAGGTGTATACATGCGTACATGGTAGTAGCGTGCATGCTGTGAGTAGTCAGTAGTCTGTCAGCACGAAGGCGGCGGTACACCTGGTGAGATGGGAGTCGCTGGATTGCAGGGGGGAGGGGGGGCGCGTGCATTCACTCACGGATCGGCTACTGCTATTGCGAGGGAGCGGGTGTATGAGGGGCAGAGAGTGTGTGCGAGCACTTCCGACTGGGCTGGTGTGCAAGGCAGGGGCAAGGAAAAAAAGATGAAGCCGGCAATCGAGGACGGGTGGGTGCGTCATGGCCGCAGCGCTTCTGCACGCCTTCTCGAAGGCCTGCCATGTCCAATCTCGCTTGGCTGCGCAGACGCAATCGTTCCCGTCCGCCCGTGTCCAACGTTCGCCTGTTTTTTTCTCCTCGTCCTGCAACGGGCCTCGAGGGGGTGGGGTGGGTTCAAGGGCTATAATGCGGGGACTATAGCCTCGCTCGTGGCCTGCTTTGGCTCGTCTTCTTCATCGTCGCTCCCGCCCTGCTATGCCATCCGCTAGCCGCCGCAGAGAAAGTACACCACCTCGACGCCCAAGCCCCAAGCATCACCACCACCCTTGGCCCATTGATCTCGACACGCAATCTTGCTGAAGCCTGTCCGTGGCATGCCTTTGTGCGAGCCTGTCCGCCTAACCCCCCCTCCCCCATTCCCATCGTCTCTGATATATCAACCATCCCGGTCCCAACGCCATCCCTGGTCCCACTCGAGCTATATTGCATCTTGGCCTGCCACTGGTACATCCCTCATACCCTCCTCTTGGACCGTTGTATCTTGTCGTCTACCGCCCATGCCGCCTCTATTTGACTGTGCCTACCCCTCGACCTGCCCCCTGGGTTCGCAATCACTTGCCGTGCAGACAGTCTGCGCCGCACCTCCCAACCTCCCACCCCTTGTCTGCCGTCGTGCATCGCACAGTCTACCCGCCTACCACCGACACAATCGCACCATGTTCCACACCTTTCAGTCCTCTGTCGGCGTGCGCCTGCCTGGTGGAGAGAGTGAAAGCCCGGGAAAACCATCACGACACCCAGGCTCCCGCCGCATTTCCACCAGCAACGCCTGCGTCGAATGCAGAAGACGCAAGATCCGGTGCGATGGTCTGCAGCCGTGTGGTCAGTGCCAGTGGTACCAGCACCCAGAAGCATGCAGCTACTCAAAACCCGCCCAACGAGTCGTGCCCAGCAGAAAGTAAGTAGTAGGAATAGCAGCAGCAGCAGCAGCAGCAGCAGTAGTAGTAGTGTACCACACAAACCCCCTCTTGTTTCCACCTGTTGTACTGACCAGGGTGACAAGACTGCTCGACAAGCTTTCCAACAACATTGAACAGTACAAGAGCATTCTCACCAAACTCTACGGAGTAAAGAGTCTCGAGTCATTGACTGATCTTCCGCGAGAAGAACTCCTGGAACTAGCTCTCTCATCTGCACCGACAAACGCAACAACATCACCATCAGCACCAACGTCATCTGCAACAGACTCACAAGCCTTGTCTGATGCTCAGACAGTGTCGGAAGCCCCCGAGAGTCTCGAGGCGCTGGAACAGGCGCCTCCCGAGGATCCGTACTGGGACGAGGCACGCAAGCACCAGCTCAGAGTCCAGGGTATCTCCGATGATGTAAACGGTCTTTCCATGTCTGTGGACCGGCTCTCCTCCTACGTTGGCATCTCTTCCATCACCGCGGCACTAAAGGTCATTGTTCGATGTGCTCCACAGGCAAAGTCGCTCATTTCACATAGCCGGCAGGAGACGGCGCTCCCGAGCCGTGCAGCTTCTCCAAAGTCTGAATTGACCGACAGCAATCCAGATACCTTGCCATCTCTTGAGCAGGGCCAGAAGCTCATCAAAATCTACCTTGACCGTGTACATCCCTTCTTTCCCATGATTGACGAGGCCAAGTTCTGGTCTGCCTATCTCCACGGTAACCGCAAAGACTCGGCATGGCTGGCACTGTTGAACATGGTCTTTGCAATGGGTTCGCTTGCATCGTCCGGTGCAGATAACGAGGCACACTATATCTTCTTTGCTCGATCGCGGCGCCACCTGTCTCTGGAGTCGTTTGGGAGCGGCAATCTCGAAGTATTGCAAGCATTGGCCATCATGGGCGGATACTACATGCACTACCTCAACCGCCCCAACGAGGCACACTCGCTCATGGGCGCTACCCTTTCTATGGCTACTGCCTTTGGCCTGCATCGCGAGTATTCTGAGAGAGGAGATGTGAGAGAACCGTTTCTGGTGCCAGGCAAAAAAGACTCGATTTCTCCTGAGATGAGAAGACGCATCTGGTGGAGTCTCTTCTGTCTCGACTCTTGGGCATCAACTACAACAGGCCGACCTTCGCTGGGGAGGATGGGTCCCTCCATCACCGTCCTCAGGCCCGGAACAGCCGAGAATTCTGTAAGCACCAAAGCCCTTGGCTACCTTCCATGTCTGTAACTAATCTGCCGCCAGGCACACCACAACATGCCGCCTGATAGCCCTCAGTTTATCTCACAACTAAAGACTCTCCCTTTGACACATGCCTCTGCATTTTGTCAAATAGCCACTAGAATACAGGACCGTCTTGCTGAATGCCCAATCCTACCCTCTGCAGAGACGGCTAGTTACGACGCCCAGTTGGTCAAATGGAACGAGGAGTTGCCGTCTATCCTTTCGAACACCAACGAGCCATGTCCCGAGTTTCTGCGTCGAGTACGACTGGTTATGAAGTGGCGGTTGCAAAACATTCGCATCATCCTTCACCGTCCCTTTCTGCTCGCCGCCGCCCTTCGACGCGCATCGTGGGCTGGTCTAAGCACAGAAGAGAGGGTTGCAGTCGGGAAGTGCCGCCAGATTGCCTGCCAGACGATTGAAGATATGAGTCAAGAATGCATGCCTGATCTCATATCTTGCTGGAACGCAGTATGGTTCTGCTTCCAGGCCTGCATGGTTCCACTAGTGTCGCTCTTCAGCGACGCAAGCATGCCCGACGAGACGGAAAAGTGGAAAGCCAGCATCGAGACAGCATTGGCCTTTTTCGCACAAGCCAAGGACTGGAGCATTGCCGCCAAACGAAGTCGCGATGTTGTCACACGACTATATGCCGCATACAAGACCCACGCTTCCACAGTATCCCGCCAGCCTCAGACTGTCATATCACCAACCATGTATCCGCAGCAGCAAAGCCACCACCAGCAGATGCACGCACAATTCGCCCTCCCAGGAACACAAGCGCCGGCAATGCTCAACACGGACGCCGCCGCCTACGCCCAACACGCCGCTACATTCGCCCACTACAACCCTGCCACCCCTACCTGGGCCGCACCCAGGAGCGACCCTACCATCCTCAACAACTTTTGGGACGACATGATGTGGGATACCAATATGCCTGATCTTCTTGACCCACCGTTTGGACTCAGCAACGAATATGACTATGCTCATGCTGTCCAGGAGTCTGGACCCGGGGCACCCTGTTGGATGAATGGGGACTAGAAACCTGGCTCGTTGGAGAAAGTATAACAGACACCATCTAGAGCCGACCGGATTGTTCCACTATTCCCACAACAGATGTACGTCTCGAAAAAGAAGGGCATTACATGAACCCTTTGGGTTGCCTGCTATGTCAAGGGCAAAAAAAAAAGAAAACCGAGACAGCAACAGCCCCCTTGGCAGACGGATCCCGCCGCTTTCTACTCAGCAGCCAGAAGCACAAGGTTTATGGCCAATGGGTTTGCAGTAATGGATGGATGGTGAGGATGTACATGGTCTGGGTTTGTCTTCCTTTTTTTTCTTCTTTTTTTTCCATCACTTTTGATTCACGTTTTCGGCTTCTTCTTTTCTTCACGTTTTATGACAGCGTTTGTATTCTTTTTTCATCCCTTTCTCTTCTTCATACCCCATTGCATGGATGCATCTTGTTTTCTCCATGTCATCCTCTTCTTCTCGACTCCCCTATTCGTCGTCATCATGCATTTATGTTACAAAACCACTTTTATGATCCTTTCATCACCGTTGTTGGTGGTAAGCATGTAGATTTAGCTCCTTCTTCAACTTGTTCCTTTCTTGTGATTCCTTTTATCTTTACGCACGTGTTGGCTATTCCGTTAGAGACGAGAGGGGCTTGTTTGCATCTTGATACCCGGAATTGCTGGTCGCAGCTAAATCGGCATGAAGCGGAGGTGAGGTTGGAGAGGACAGGGGGGGGGATATAGGTGACTGGAGATATAGGCACGCCACAGCGAATACGTAGCTCGGGAGTAGAAAGCAGTGGATATAAAGCGAAGTGGCACTATCCTGGGCGAATATGCATAAACAGTCACGCTTGGCTTCTTGTCCGCATCTTGGCCTCTGGTATTCTTGTGCTACATGTGATATGCGGAGCCCGGCGGGTGCTTGTTATCGATAAGACGCGGAGTGGCCATGGGGACAAGGTGGGGGGTTGACAGATGATTGACAGGGTCTAGCGTCGATCGTCTTACTACTCTGTTGCTTTACAATAGTAGTGACAAGTCTGTTCTTTCATTGCGCAAGACGTCAGTCTCGTGCAAACTTACCGTGTATGTATAGCATAGGCAATGGGTGTGGGTGACAGCATCTCTCTCCACCACCACCACCACCAATCTTCCCCACGTGCGCCGTATCCAAGACCCAAGCCTGGCCCTTATGCCGTCGATCGTAGCCTAGCAGCTTGGCCACCACCCGACCAATCTGACTGCTGCCCTGCCGTGAAGGGCGACGGCAGTTGGCTACGATGATTTGTAGTGGTAAATAGAGATGGGCGTGCTGACAGCCAGACCTCCTCTTGCTCTCCCCCCTCTCTCTCCTTCTCTCTCACGCTCGCACTTCTCCCATTACGATACGGCATAACAACACGGAAGAACGCTACGCGACTGCAACAATGTCGTCGGAACCCAATCTCCACCGTGCCATATCCATGAAACCACATCCGTTCCACACTCATCCGGATCGCATAGAACGTACATCTAGCCCACACGTCCACCTGACTCCTGCCGGCAGCTCCTCGCACGGCAACGATGCAACCCGAGGCAAGACAGGCGCCAGCAGCACAGCAATTGACCGCTCGCCCTCGACATGCGCCGACCATCATGTCCGCCATGTCGTCCCCGCCTCGTCGGCCAAGGCCGCAGACGTAGAGTCGCAGTCGCTGCCCGCCTACACGACCGACACAGATCCGTACAGGCTGGCGGCCGCCATCAAGCCCGAATCCGAGCTCGCCCTGATCCGCGCCAACACGTCTCGCAAGCGCGACGGCTGCGGCCCCATCAGCCTCAACGCCAAATCGCGCTCGGCAAAGCAGCTCGAAGAGTTCTACTCTGCCCAGAACGAAAACATTGAGCGCCTCCTCAAACCCGTCGACGACCACCGCCGGGCTGCCAAGGAAGAGGGAGATGCAAACCACTTGAAGTACAAAATCGCAGTCATTGGCTCGTTTGCTGCCAACCTCCTACTCGCCGTACTCCAGCTTTACGCAGCCATCTCGTCGCAATCCCTCTCCCTCTTCACCACAATGGCCGATTCCCTGTTTGACCCCCTGTCCAACCTCACGCTGATCCTGTGCAACCGCGCCGTGGCCCGCGTCGACGCACGCAAGTTTCCCTCTGGCAAGGCGCGCATTGAAACGGCGGGGAACCTCTGTTTCTGCGCGTTGATGATTACCGTTTCTGTCGTCATCATTGTCGAGTCCATCCGCACGGTCGCTGAGCACAGTGGCCCGGAGACGAACGATTTCTACCTCCCTTCGGTCATTGCGGTTGCCATTGCGTTTGCGACCAAGTTTAGCCTGTTCCTGTACTGCTGGGCGCTGAGGAACAAGTACAGCCAAGTGCGTATTCTCTGGGAGGACCATCGCAACGATCTCTTCATCAACGGCTTCGGCGTCCTTACCTCTGTCGGTGGCTCCAAGCTTAAATGGTGGATCGATCCCATGGGCGCCATGATTCTCTCCGCCCTCATCATCTTCCTGTGGTCCAGGACGGCGTATTCCGAGTTTCAGCTCCTGATTGGCGTGACGGCGGATACGACCATGTTGCAGCATATTACGTATATTTGTGAGTTTACCCCCTTTTCTCTTGAGAAGAAAAAAAAAGGCAGGCTGATCAACGATAGCAATGACGCACTCGCCCACCATTCTCCAAATCGACACCGTCCGCGCCTACCACTCGGGTCCCCGCCTCATCGTCGAGGTAGACATTGTCATGAGCCCCGACGATACCTTACGCGCCACCCACGACGTCGCCGAGGAACTCCAAATTAAGCTCGAGTCTCTGCCGAATGTGGAGCGTGCCTATGTGCATGTCGACTACGAGACTGACCATCGGCCCGAGCACTCTTTGAAGAAGGAGTTGTAAGTGCCAGGTTGGGGGCTATGGAAGGGGGGGAGAGTGGGTAGTAGAATGAAATAACGAGTCATGACTGAACGAATACACGAGCTTGATTTCCTAGTAACAGGATCTGACAAGTAGAACCACCTCTTTGTTTCCATCCCTCTTCCCCCCCTTTACCCGTCCATTTCCCCAACCCCTCGCCTTTTTAATCCTATTGTCTCTTCAAAACAGGAACCCCGTAACCACTCCCGTTTTTCCCTCTCTCCTTTCTTTCTCCCCTTCTTCCCTCTACCACTTGGCAAAAACAACACGCAGCACATTGACCCTGTGACCGTCGTCAAGAGAAAAAACAACCGACTCCCCGCCCATAATGGAGTAGCGTACGTGATTGTAAGAGAGAAAAGGACGAGCGAGACGAAAGATGCATACCGCGTTGCTCTACGCAGTAGCATGTACGTCTGGAATTTGGTAATGGGAGGTGGCTTTTTTTTTGTGGACGCGTTGGAGATGGTTTGTGCAAGGGGGGGAGGAGGTGGTGGAAGAAGAGGAGGAGGAAGACGAGGAAGACGAGGAGGAAGACGAGGAAGAGGAAAAAAAATATACATACACGTACCATCACACTGCCATCCTTCTCAAACTCATCCTACAACATGACAACGCACATCACATCACGCGACAAACAAGCCCACAAAGTATCCACGTCTATCATTACAACTATAGAAACAAACAAATCTTCTCTTCCCACAATGTTTCATACTTACACACACAAACTACCCTCGTACAAAAAAAAACTCCATCATGGGATAAGTGCACAGTGGGAAAACATGAATCGGGGTCAGGCGACGATTAACTATGAAAAAAAACATAGGCGACGAATAATCTATTCCTTCTCCTGGCAAACAAGATGCTAAAATGCTTCCTTCTGCCTTACAAGACTTTTGGTGCTACATGATGGTGTGGGAGAGTTCGGGCTATGCGATTTGGGTTGGGGACTTGCGCATGGGGCTGGGGGGGTTTCGGGCGTGCCGCCGTGTTTGGGGGGATGGTGTGGTGGTGGGCCGGTGTGCAAGGGGAAGTCATGTACTCTCATCGACGCCTCGTTCCTCAACTCGTCATTGCCGTCATCGTGAGCTGCCGGAGTCGTCGACGTAATCGTCCATCCATATCATGCTAGTCATGCTCTGGCTAACGGTCGTCTCCCCATGCCGTGGCTACTCAAGCGCTTGCGATCCTGCAACATACGTCGCGGGGTTGACACGACACCTCCTTACATTTCCACCTTTGGAAACAACCGGGGGCATCGGCAATTTATCCAGAACCACGCGGGGGTACCCTCGACCACAGAAGACCGATGCTGCAGAATTGCGGTTCTGCAAACGCAAATATGGTTCGATCGCCAACGTGCTGCGCAGCACTAGAGGGAACTAGAATCCATGTTTCAGCCCCGCGTCAGATGATGCCTCCATGGAGGCTATCCAACATCACGACCAATACATAGCCCAACCCTACGGCGCCGGGAAGCAGGGGGGGAAAGGGGTGTCAAGACGCTCAGGCCATGACACCTTGGTTGCCGCCTGGAGGAAGATGGTGTTAGTGGGCTGGATAACGTATACTGGGGTGACATGTCGACTCTAGTAGAGACTAGCAGGACGGAGATAGGGATTGTTGGAAAGCGACATACCAACTTGGCGCTTGATCTGCTCGCGAGCCCATCGAGCAGTGTCACGGGTACGGCCACTGAAGTCTGCGTTTGCGCGAGTCTCCCTTGCCAAGGCAGTGAGGAAGTCGTGACGGAAGTACTCCCTAAAGTCGCCTGCAGGGAATGCATCGGCAAGGTCACTGGGAAAAGTTAGTGCCTTTACTTCTTCTAAAGCGGCTTCAAATGCTTACCCAATGACACCGCATGAAGATCGGAGAAGCGCCTCGGTGCGGTTGCTGTCCTGTTGAATGGTCCGCAGAAGATCAAAGATTGAGTCCATGTAGGGAACAATGAGCTGAGTCTTGTTGCTGCTCTTCATTGCAACAATGCATCCATCCCATGCGTCCATGATGCCCTCGCGGAGAGAGGTGATGTAATCAATCATCTCATAGTTGCCCTCGGTTGTGATGGTCACTTGGCCGGCCTGTTGAAGAACCTGGGCAACTACGGGGAGATATGTCTCAAAGGCCCCGTGGATGGCGTGTGCAATATCGCCAAAGCACTGCAGGATCGCAGGCTTGAGCTGGTTGCCCAGAGCGGGGCTTCGGAGGTTGTTGAGAAGAGAGTTCATGAATGCATCACAGTAGGGCTGAACCTGCTCTCCCAGGGATCGAGTAATATCAGAAACAAGACCAATGGCCATGGAGCAGAGAGCAGGCTCCTCCTGGTTGTTCAAGGCATTGTACAGAAAAGGCGAGAATGCCTCCATGTACTTTTGGAAGTCCTCCTCGAGTGCGATCGCAATGGATCCAATGGCGGCAAAGACAGTGTCTGGAACACTCGACTTGGGAGGAAGCGAGGCCAACAAGCTCAGCAAGGCCTGCATGATACGGTCAGACTGAGGCCTGACGTCGCCCTCGAGTCGCTGGATGATGGTCATGATGACGCTGGAAAGACTGGTCTGCATTTCTTCCAGCGTTAGCTTGTCCTCGACATTCACAACC
The DNA here is from genome assembly GCA_030558545.1 of Bipolaris gigantea. NCBI lineage: Eukaryota > Fungi > Ascomycota > Dothideomycetes > Pleosporales > Pleosporaceae > Bipolaris > Bipolaris gigantea. The sequence continues at coordinate 2,235 of JALPSE010000192.1, read as the reverse complement.
TGAGTCTGGAGCACCATGGATTTGTCCAAGCGTTCGAGAATGACGTTGGAGAGCTCGTTGACAAGCGGAACACTGTCACCAGCCGCGTTGTTTACAAAAGAGTTGAGGACTTCGTAAGCAGCAGTGCGCAGCGTGTTGTCGGCATCGGCTCGCTCGGTAACCTGCAAGAGGCTCTGGACACTCTGCGCAAAGTGAGGCGACAGAGGGTTGCTTTGGCATCCTGGCTCCCCGGCGAATCTATCGGCCAGGTTCATGAGAGACCAGCAGCACGATGCGGCCATCTTGGGGTTACTGGCGAGCCCGTTGAAGAGAGCGCCAATGAGTGGCGGGAGGTGCTGCTGCGCGTCGAGTGCGCTTGGAACCGCCTCGCAGATGCGACCCAGTGCATAGGCAGCAGAGTCCTTGACGTGGATGTTCTGGTCGTCCATCATTCCAATCAGGGTTGGGAGAGCTTGCTTGACAATGGGGTCTAGCACCGACTCCTCGGGTCCCTCCATGATGGCACCAAAGGCAGAAACCGACGCGTCCCTGTAATGCCAATCTTCTGAGCGAATGTACTTTTCGATAAAAGCCAAGACTGGGGGCATGACGCCGCTTCCGACACACTGGGCCCAGAGCTGCAGACATTGGTATGCGGCACGCGATGTGTTGTACTCGTTGTCGTCGGCATCCTCGTCCTGCTTGGCCATGAGCTCTAGCAGGACCGGGACCACTTCCTGGGTAGCGACACGGGCAAAGTTGAAGTATTCTCGTAGCTCGGTGGAGCCCTCTGCTTGCGCTTGTGTGTTGTCATCTTCAATGGCAATTTCCTCCTCGCAGACGGTGCACCAGAATTCTACTGCCAGCTTGGCAACGTCCTCCTCGTCGCTCTTCATGCCCTGGATTGTGAGGCCAAAGAGCGCCTTCTCCATGTAGAAGCGCATCTTGTCGTAGTAGAGGCCCATTATGCGGTTCAAGCATCCGTAGGAGCCTTGCTGGATGCGCATGTCGTCGGCCTGGGTGGCCTCGCAGATGACCTGCATGATGTAATTGCGCTCGCCCTCATTGTCAAAGTTGGAGCGGACAAACTCGATCGAGTCGCTAAGGGCGTTGATGGCGGCTACACGGACGTCGTTGTTGGTCTCTTCCTTGCGGGCGCCCTGGACAACGGCAGTCAGGATGGCATTGGAGTGGTGTGCCAGGGCATCCCGCAGCTCCACGTCGTCTGTATCGCAGACAAAACCAATGGTAGTGAGCGAAGATTGCTTTTGGCTGTCTGTGCCCTGGCCGACATTCTCGACAAGTGTGGTCATGAGTTCCGGCCACTGATTGCGGGGTATCTCAATGGCGGCGACAGAGGCGATGAATTGTGCAGCGGCCGAGCCTACGCCCTTGTTGGGAGTAGCCAGAGTGCCGAGGGCCATGGCCTTGACCTGCTGCTTGATCTGGGGGTCGAGGCCGAGCCATCGCTCCTGGACCTGACGTAACCGGGCGTATTCGCGGGCGGTGAAAGCGTTCTTCAGGGCCAGCGCGGCGGCCTGCCGAATCTGCGGTGCGGCCTGTTCATTTGCGAGTTCGCCGCCGAGGACAGTGAGATATTGAGACTAGAGCGGGGTGGCGAGGTTAGGGCGTGCATCCAGTAGAAGGCGGGCATGCAGCCTTGTGGTTGGGGCGACTTACAAAGTTGGAGTCGGCAGCCTGTTGAAGCTGCTGCTCCGCGCTGTTACGAATACTGGCATCTGCACGGGGGAGTCAGCTGAGAAGACGCTCTTGGGCAGGGGAAAAAGCAAAAAAAGCAGCGTGGTGCGAGGAGGTGAGAGCGGCGTACCGGCAGCATAGGTTCCCTCCAACACCTGGTTGATATCCATAATGGGTGAAGGGGAGTGTTTGGCGGGCTCGAAGAGGGGTATCTAGTGGGCGAAGAGATTAAAAGGCCGCTGGGGCGGAATAGGCAGAAGGGAGGAGCGGCAACGAGGGGCGCACAGAGAGCGTACAGAGAGCGTGTGTGGGTGCAGGGAAGAGAGAGAGAGAGAGAGAGAGAGAGAGGGAATGTGAAGGTGGAAAAGGGTGCGGTGGGCAGGTTTGTCGTAGGGAGGGAATTTGCAGCGAACGAAGGTCGAGCGTAGACAAGCCTAGTTCACGTGTTGTTTTCCTTGTTAAGGGTCTTTCTGCCCCGCTACCGGGATGGCCCTTGGGAGAGGAAGAGTGTGTGTGTGTGCGTGTGTGTGTGTGTGTGTGTGTGTGTGTGTGTGTTCA